>PVKS010037580.1:0-18531 GCA_004027875.1 Aplodontia rufa | reverse complement strand
TCTTAATTCTTTAAAGCACAAGGGATCTATTTAGTAAATTGCTACTTCTGTGCTAATTTGCATGGCTGACTTGCTCTAATTTTTAGATGGGATGGGGACTTTGTAGGGCATGGTGAATGAGCAGAGCTATTGTGAATGACTATATGTGAATGACTCAAATCACTATTAACTGAGCATTAGGTAGAACCTCATTGCAAGATGTTTACAATAGGTGATGTACAATACATCGAAGCAAAGTTATTTTGAAATATGGTGGTTCAAATAAACAATGTAAATCTTTATTTTTCACATAAAACTGAGAGGTTATAGAGTAGAAGATGAAGTTATGTTTTTGTTTGTAGATACACAAATCAGTGAACTGATGTGGACATGGTGAGACTAACAGCCTCATCAGTTTATCCTTCTGTCCTGCTGCTTTGGTGTGTTTTAAAATGCTAACTTTCTTTTGGTCAAAACTGTCTTACATTACTATGTCTGTTTTCCAGATTCTGAGAAGGAAGAAAGGGAAATTTTGGAGCCATAAGATTTCTTTTCAAAAACTTAGCTCTTATTTCTGTTCCTATGCCACCAGTGACATTATAGTTAAATGGCCACACTTAGCTTCAGTGAAAGTTGACAAACTGGATCACTCCTGAATAGTCAGATGTCCAGCTAAAATTTGGTTTGTCTCTATAGCTCAAAGGTGCATGAAGAGTCATGATGTGGATGAGAAGAAAATTTGATACAGTGCTTGAGATATTTGACATAAGGGAAATCTCATCTGAGCCTCATAGTGATCTAGTGGTTGGACATTTGCTATTTTCTTATTTTATAGAGAGGGAAGAATTAAAGCTGGGAAGAGAAAAAACATTTTAAATTTGTATATATCATAACTGAAGGCGATAGATTACTTTTAAAAGAAATAAAGACAGCAGAATGAGAATTAGGAGAGGTAAATGTCAGAATAAACAATTGGAAAAGCTAAAAATGAATGCCTCTGGGGAAAGGGTGTGAAGTTTGAGAAAGACGTAGGAAACAGTTTTTATAGTAAATATCTTGGTTTAATCTGGTTTGTTATTTTACTTTGATAAGAGTTAAAAATATACAGGACACACACACACACACACTCACTCACTCACACACTCACATGATAATTCACCAGCCAAAATTGAGGCAGAATTTTTCCACTTATCTCTAATGGCCCCTTTTTTATTTTTTATTTTTTGTTTTTAATAAGAAATTTATTTATTGAACAATCAAACAAGCTTCTAATGAAATAATGTAATATATATATATAAAACCTGAAAATTAGATTTACCCCCAAAAGGCCCCCCCCAATTACCTACCCTTATCCCTCCAACGCCCCCTTCTAAATATATCTCTATAAATGCCTTAGGTTGTATGTCATTACACCTTATCCAGATTTAAAACATGAGAGCTGACTGCCTTTTGCAATGGCCAGGGTTTAGCTCTATCTTCCACAGATGAGTGAAAACATTCGGCCCTTGGTTCTCTGGGTTAAGCTGATTTCACTCAGCATAATTTCTTCCATAGCCATCCATTTACCTTCAAAGGCTGAAATATCATTGTTTCTAATTGCTGAGTAGAACTCTATGGTACGTATGTACCACAGTTTTTGGATCCATTCATCCAGAGAGAGACATGTGGGTTGTTTCCATAATTTAGCTATTGTGAATTGAGCTGCTATGAACATCATTTTCACTGTGTCACTGTAATGTGCTGATTCTAAATCCCCTGGAAAAATACTCAGAAGAGGAATAGCAGGATCATATGGTGGATTCATCCCTAGTTTTTAAAGGATTCTCCACACTGCTATCCAGAGGGGCTGTAGCAGTCTACAGTTTCACCAACAGTGTGCTAGTGTGCCTATCTCTCCACAACACAATCCCTCCAGCATCTGTTATTGTTTATTTTCTTCATTTTGCCAATCTGACTGGCATGAGGTGAAATCTTAATATAGTTTTTATTTGCATTTCTCTGATTACTAGTGATTTAGAGCACTTTCTCATGTATTCATTGGGTTGATCAATGTCCTCTGTTGAAAAGTTTCTATTTAGCTCTTTGGCCCATTTATTGATTGCATTGTTTATGTTTTTGAAGTTGATTTTTGAGGATTTTGTAGATTCTGGATATGAGGCCCCTGTCAGAGGAATCACAGCCCATGATTCTCTCCAATTCTTTAGGAAACCTCTTGACTCTTTTGATAGTTTCCTTGGCAGTGCAAAAGCTTTTTAGCTTTATGGCATCCCATTCACTGATTTTTTAACTTTACTTCCTTCACTTTAGGAGACATATTGAGAAGGTCTTTGCCTACTTCCAAATGCTGAAGTGTTGGACCTAATTTGTCTTCCATCAGTTGCAGCGTAGCTGGTTTAATTCCTAGCTTCTTGATCCATTTTGATTTGATTCTTGTGAAAGGAGAAAGATAAGGGTTTAATTTCAACTTTCTGCAAGTGGCTGTGCAGTTTGTCCAACACCATTTGTTGAAAAGGCTGTCTCCCCTCCATGTAATATTTGTCCCCCTTTGTAAAACATCAGATGCTTAAAGATTTGAGGGTTTGTTTCAGGGTCTTCTATTCTATTCCATTATATAGGCTTTCTCTGAGAAGCAAAGTCCAACAGGACCATATTCTTCTCCAATTGAAAAATGATTCAGGATTAATAATAGCAACCCTTGAATAATAATCTAACTTTATAGTTTAATAACTTTTCGTGAATATTTTCAAATATGATCGGCATCTCCATTCTATCAAGCCATTTCCATTACTCCCATGTTACAGTAAGAAAACCTCAGTGCAGCTGAAGTTATAGGACTCCTTGATGAGGGTGATGGGTGAGAACCACATCTCTGCACTCGAATTCCTTCTAGCAGTGTTAACTCCATCACAGCTTCTGTGCACACACGACTGTGTCAGGCACAAGGCAATGAGTGTTCCTTCAAGGCCAGCCCCATGTGATAGCCTTTGGTTGGGTGAAATGGTAACAACATGGAGAAATGTCAGGTAGGACTGGGAGACTTTGAAATAACCAAGCAACTTGATTAGGACATTTTTTACTTCGTAAAGCTAGCACTTCCTTCAAACACAATTTCTGTCTCAAATATGATGGATGGCCACCCATAAGCTTTTCTTCAATCTGATAGAAGTCCATCAAAAGAAAGAACCAAGGGTAGGATCAGTAGCTCGGCGGTTACGGCGCTTGCCAGGCATGCACAAGTACACAGGTTCAAACACCACATACATAACTAAGTGTCAGAGCAATGAAAGCCATGTGAAAAACTCAATAAAAATTGATTTTCTCTCTCTCTCACTCTCTCTCTGTCCTTCTCTCAAAAGAAAGAAAGAACTATTTTCTTTCTTATTTTTATGACACCTATTGGGACAGTGAATGACTTTGGCAAACCAGGCTCAGATCTGGTCCTTTCCCAAGCATTATCAGCCCTCCCCCACCACCTTTTTTTTTTAGAGAGAAGGAGAGAGTGAAGAAGAGAGAGACGGGGGGGGGGATTTTATTTTTTAGTTTGGCCTTTGTTTCTCCAAAGTTTAGTTGCGTATGTGGAGCTGGAATTTGAACCTGGCCCCTGTGCATGCCAGGCAAGTGCTTTAACCACTGAGCCACTGTTCCAGCCCCAAGCATTATCCCCTTAACAGAGGACATAGCCTCTTTGAGAACTAGTTTCCTGTTTTGTGAAATGGGAAAAATATTGTCCAACTGCACATTCACAGGAATATTAGGTAGGACAAATTAAATTAGATAGCATATATGAGATTGTTTTTCAATGGTTATGTGTTGTACCAATATGAAATGAAGCCTTATCATTCAACATGAAATGTACTGTGGGTGACTAGATGTGATCCATTATGCTTCATACTATTTTTTTTTCTTAAGAGAGAAGGACAGTTTGAGAGAGAGAGAGAGATAGACAGACAGAATCAATTTTTATTGAGTTTTTCACATGGCTTTCGTTGCTCTTAGTTGTGTACGTGGGTGCTGTGGTTTGAACCCGTGTACTTGCGCATGCTGGGCAAGTGCCATAACTGCTGAGCCAGCACTCCAGCCCCACTTCATACTATTTTTTTTTTTTTAAGAGAAAGGGACAGTGAGAGAGAGAGAGAGAGAGAGAATCAATTTTATTTAGCTTTTCATGTGGTTTTCATTGTTCCAACACTTCATTGTGTGCGTGGTGCTGGGGGTCAAACCTGTGTCCTCATGCATGCCAGGCAAGCGCTGGAACCGCTGAGCCACCACTCTAGTCCCTGCTTCATACTATTTTAATGTAAGTGTGAAAAAAAAAAAGATCATGAGAAGAACAGGCTATCTTGAAATAGCAGAAAATTTTCTTTCACAACTCCAAAGAGAAAACTGAGTCAGTAGGTCCGGATAAGTTTTAAGAACACAATATAAAACTGAGATCTGTAATAGGTATATGAGCTAATTTTTAATGAAAATAGAAAGCTAAATTTTATAAAAGTAAAATTAAGTAAGATCCCATTCATATATTAATTTTACTAAACCAATACTCTTTTGAAAGTGAAGTACCCATCAGTTTTCTGGTATTGAATGATAAAATTCAAAAACAAAAAATGTGATTTTGTTTGTTCAGTAGTGACAATAGAGAAGCTGCAGATCACACAGGAATAATGGCACATTTGCACTTCTGAGATGCGTGAATTGCTATGATCCTTGAGCAAACCACACAATAATTTCCTTGCCTCACTGACAGACTTGTAACAGAGAGAATGAAGAGACAGAATTTGCTCTGCATAGTATACCATACCCAGTAGCCATAAAGCACTCCTTGGAGACGTAGGCTTGGAAAAATAAAACACCACAGTGGTTACAGGAAATTATTTATAATAAGAAAACAAAAAGAATT
Organism: Aplodontia rufa; assembly: GCA_004027875.1. NCBI lineage: Eukaryota > Metazoa > Chordata > Mammalia > Rodentia > Aplodontiidae > Aplodontia > Aplodontia rufa. The sequence continues at coordinate 13,655 of PVKS010037580.1, read as the reverse complement.
TTAAACGTTATTTTGTGTCCTCCACAGTCCTAGAACTGAGAATATGGAGAAAACCCTATTAATTGAAAGTCAAGTCAAGTCAACAGATCTATAGTTAAGATGAAGAAGTGATAAGGCATGAATCTAGCATGTGCTGGGTAATTTTTGACCTTAAACAATAGCACATGGTTCCTACTGTGCGCCATCATGTACAAGACAAGAATATGTAATGACTTTGGGAAATCGTGATATAATCAGTGTATCGTTGTCAACACCAGTCCAAAGTCTCCAGTGACCCATTACAGAATTCTGTATCATTCTGTTGTACTTTGAGGAACCCAGAACATAGAACTACTCATCAAATGCATAGTTTATTTAATTCTGGAGATAGTAGTGAATAAATTAAGTGGTATGTCAATATACATAATAAAGCTGATAGTCTGAAATTTGATGGATTTAAAAATAAAAAGCTTCAGTAAGAATTGCAGATTATTTGCATAAAATAAGATTAGGAAGTCTGATTGAATTATAGTTTTAGAGGACAAATGGCATTTCTTTTTGTTTTATATTTCCATTCGGTGACATTCCTAGTCTCTTATTTCATGACTTTCTGGACTGGTAACAACAACAACAACAACAACAATAATAATAATTAATTCATGAATTGGGTGGTGCTTCTCATCTATAAATGTAATGACAAAAAGTTATTCTCCATGCTGAACCATGGGAAGATAGCAATTAAGGATAAATTCATGTTTCCTACAAAGCCAAATTTTATGACTGCACTGCCCCAATGCCTAGGTTTGTGGTAGACAGGTATAAGTAATAGCAAACCCATTTATTCATTCATGTCTCTCTCTTTCAGTTTGTCCAAATTCACATGGGCAAAAAAGTATTATCATGTTCCCTCAAACTCAAACATTTAATATAAAGCAGCTTAAACATATCAATATTTAGCTAAGGTTACAGAAGAGTTAAAGATAGAAAACAACAGTGTCTTTTAAATATGTAAGGGCTCTCTTTGAAAAATAGGGATTACTCTATGTAATCTCAGAGAGAAACAGATTTTTAATAGAGAAAAAATCAAGCAATCAACAGGAGCAGAGAAATTCATTCATTCATTCATTCTCATATCCAGAATCTACAAAATCCTCAAAACTCTCAACCTCAAAGCACATTATTATTTATTTACTTAAATATTTTTTAGAGAGAGAGGGACAATGAGAGAGAGAGAAACAGAGAATCAATCAATTTTTATTTAGTTTTTCATGTGGCTTTCGTTGCTCCAACACTTCGCTGGGATTTGAACCTGCATCCTTGTGCATGCCAGGCAAGCATCACAACCACTGAGGCACCATCCCAGCCCCAGAAATATTTTTAAAAGAATACTGCTCAAGATCTGAACAGGCATTTCACACATGAAACACATGAGCACATATACACAAATTGAAAAGATGAGTAGAAATGTTAAAATGTCCTCAGTCTTACTAGTTATAGGAAAGCGCATACTTAAAGTTATAATTTAAAGATCTAAAACTATAGTGATATCAGTATGAATCCACTAGTTTGACAAAAAAAATTAAAATTTAAAAAATTAAAATTGAAATATTACATGTTGAGCAGTGAAACAAAATCATTATGCAAAGATACTGAGAAGGTAGGTTTGTAAAATCTCTTTGAATAAAATTTGACAGTATAAACTAAAGTTGAAGAAATATGTACCTTTTTCCCTTTTTCCACCCCTAGCTTTATAATCCAAAGGGATAGGCACTTATGTTCAGCAGGACACGACCAAAGGTGTTCACAGTGGATCCAAGTAGAAAGCAATCGAACGTCCATCAATAATAGAAGTGATAGACCCAATGCAGGATGAGCAAACCATGGGCCATTATTCAGCAAAGGAAATGAACTCCAGAATCTCACAGCCGCAAAGGTGAGTTTTAAGACATAATATTAAGTCAAGAAAGCTAGCCATGGCAGAATGAATACTGCATTCCTTAGCTCGGACTGCTATCGCAAAGTGCCATAGACTGAGGTGGTGGAACCTTTAAGATGTGGAGAGCGATAGGAGAAAGTTAAGACCCCCACCCCCTAGAAGTTTTTTGCTTCCCAGCCACTATGACATGAGCAGGTTATTTCACCTTACACTCCCTGCTTACAGACTTGAACCTCTCAAATTGAGCTAAAATAAACCTTTCTTCTTTTTATACTGATTATTTCTAGTACACTGTCATAGTAACAGAAAGCTAACATCTGGGGTTAGGATTTCAATACATGAATCTGAGTGGTGGAGAAAGTCTATATAGCAATACATTTTACCATATATATAACCCTCTCACAGAAGGGTGAACGTAATGGGCTGGAGCGGTGGCTCAGTGGTTTCGGCGCTTGCCTGGCAAGCACAAGGACCCTGGTTCAAACCCCAGCACCACGTACACAACTAAGTGTTGGAGCAACTAAAGCCATGTGAAAAACTAAATAAAGTTGTTCCTCTCTTTCTCCGTCTCTCTCACTGTCCCTCTCTCTTTAAAAATAGCTATTTAGGTAATAAAATTGTAAAGAAAAGCAATACCTTAAGCTTCATGGCCACTGGGGGGAAGGATCACCTGGAGGGCTAGTTATGTGTTGTGTCTTGACTCCCAGACAAAGGTTGCTGCTTAATGATTCTTTGTAAATCTTCATGTTTGTATTCTATGTCCTTTTCTGCCTATATGCATTATTTACATATACTTATAAAATAAACTGAGAGAAAGTTTCTCTAACTTTCAGTGAAAGTGGAAGAGATAGTACATGACAATTTGGGATTTAATCATTCTTGCCTGTTTCGAAGCCTGTGCCTCTTCTAATGTATAATTGGTTTTTAAGTTTTGTATCTTGGGCCATATATGAAAAGACGATGGCACTTATCAAAAATGCATATGACACATCTCCACGCAGAACTGAACCAGAAACTTCGCGTGTCAGATTCAAGAACCAGCATTTCGTCACGTATTTCAGAGGTGATTCTGGAGCACAGGGAGGTTCGAAACCAACTGTACTGTACCATGCTTAACCTCCCTGCAGGGAGAATGACTTTATTAATCCATCCCAGGTGAGGTCTCACATCTTTCTCCTTATTCCAAAAGGAATGTTGTTTTGACAGGAAAAAAAAGATACTTGAATGTTCTTGAGCCAACAGCGGGTAAAAATCGCATCTCAGAGCCTAGAGTGAAAGATGAAGCAGGACAGTCTGGAGGAAGATGCTAGAGACTCCGATAGCACTGAGACACATCTGCCGTTCACATCCGGCATGAAGCTCCCTTATCAGTCTTTTTTAAAGCAGTGTTTCTGATTCATAGGAGGAAGCAAATTTCTTATAAATTCAGTGTTTATTTTCATGTACGCCCTTAAAAACTCTCCTTAAGCATTTCAGTTTATCTTAGTCATGGAGCCTTTCTTAATGAATTTGAAATTATTTCTACATTTAGGGTAAACCCTTTTTTTGGTAATGTGTCAAAAATTGAATTTTTACAAATTGTGGCTTTCGTTTTTCCTCTCTTAAGGATATGTTTGAATAACTAAAATTTTAATATAGTAAAATTTATTATTTTTTTTGCTTGCTGATTAACACTTTCTAAGTTTTATTTTAAAAATAGTTCTTAACTGGAGATCATAAAGAATTCTATATTATATTCTAGTAGCTTTATTATTTTTATTTTCATCTTTAGGTCAACTAGCAACATGAACTGATTTTTGCCTGTATCTCTATGGTTGCAATGTGGGAGAAGTGAGTTTCTTTCTTGCTCTTTTTTTCTTTCTTTTTTTTTTTTTTTAAAGATAGAGGGACAGTGAGAGAGAGAAAGAGAAAATCAATTTTATTTAGTTTTTCATGTGACTTTCGTTGCTCCGACACTTTGTGGCATACCATGGTGCTGGGGTTCAAACCAGTGTCCTTGAACATGCCAGACAAGCACTGTAACACCCCCACCCTCCACCCACCCCCATTCCCCAGTCACAGCTCCAGCCCCTTTCTTGCTCTTTTTAAATATGGATATTCTAGGGCTCCAGCATCCTTTTTTCAAAATGACCACTTTTCTCTCCCTGCTCTGCAGGGGTGCTTTTGTTACGAACCAAACACCCTCAGATGCCCACATCTGTCTCTCTTCTGATGCATCTAGTTGCTAGGTTTTTGTTCCAGCACCACACTATCATCTCATTTATGCTAAATCTTGGCAAATGGGATAGCATGTCCTCTCCCTTCAACTTTTCTAGAGTTTCTTCAGTATTTTCTGTCATTGTATTTCATATCCATTTCAGATTCAGGTTTCCAAGTCCTGCATAAATCCCAAACAGAAGAGTTCAGACTGGGGGGAAAAAAAAGCAAAACTATCTAGACTTTGAAATTGTGCTGAATCTAGAAATCAACTGGCGAAGATTTGATGACATTTACATTCTTGAATTCACAAATCCATCCGCCATCCATTTCTTTGCATATTTATTTCATTACAATTTTATAGTCTTTGTAGGGTTTTGCATATACTTTGGTATATCTATTCCTAAGTACTTAATAGTTTATCTTTCAATCCTTTTGCATTCTCTAAATATTAAATCACATAATGACATTTCATTTCATCTTTTAAATCCTTTAAAAATGCATTATTCTTTTTTGTCTCATTGTTCTGGCCAAAACCTTCATTATAATGCTGAATGGAACTGGACACAGTAGGCATTTTTGTTTTTGCTCAATCTCAGGGCAAAATTTTTGAAGTCTTTAAATATTCAAACTATACTCTTCCTCAAATTAAAAACATTTTCTACTATTACTAGTTTGCATTTTTTTTAAGCAAGAGGGACTGCGAGAGAGAGAGAAAGAGAGAATCAAATTTCATTTAGTTTTTCACGTGGCTTCCATTGCCCCGACACATAGTTGTGTATGTGGTGCTGGGGTTTGAACCCACATCCTTGTGCATGCCAGGCAAGCACCATAACCACTGAGCAACTGCTCCAGCCCAAGTTTTTTTCTAAATAAAATGTTAAATTTTAGATTTTTTTAAAAAATCAATTAAAAGGAGACATAGATATCTATTCCACAGAATTGTTTTATGTATTAAGCAGGACTCTGTGTAATGTTTGATTAAAACAGTTGCTTAAAAATAGAAACTTCTTTTAGTTTTAAATATTAAGATTTGAGTGGAAGAGCATCAAGAGGAACAACTTAACAGTGAGCACAATAAATTACATCTGATATATTGACACTACCTTGAAATTAAGAACGAAGAATTTTTTTTTAATTGAACTTAAACTTCATGCTACAATGATCTCTGTATTCCACCCTGAAGTGTCCATAAATGTGAGGATCAAGGAAGCAGGGTAGGGCTGTGAATGCTGGTTATATAGCAGGAGGTGACCCAGTTGGAGTAAGGGGAGGGAAGAGGAAAGTTCCCAGCACAGTTTTGAAGATGATCTCCTCCTCCATGGGTTAGCTAGGGACAGAGATGCAGGTTGTCCTGGAAGTCGGCAAAGGATGAAAAGGAGAGAGCTTCTGTTCTGGGCCTATGCTGTGATGTTCCTGGTTGATCTTTTAAATGTATTTTTCCTTCTTTAGTCAGTAGCTCACGGAAATACCAATGGCCTCAAAGACCCATTCCTCCATTACATCGCATACCTTTTATGCTGCTTAAAGGTAATGCATTTTTGGTGCTTTAGGAAATTTTGAAAAGGACATAGGAATCTCAGCTTCAATTTTGTAATTATTGACTGTGAACCAGCACATCTTCACATATCCAAACCCTAGTGGAGACTAAATATAAGTTTTGATGAAAAACTAAGGTATATTTTCACTGTGTGGAGGTGATCCATAGCTGCCTAAACTTAAAATCATTTTTTTGGTACATTTTCCCAAATTAAACCAGCATTTACTATTGCATGTTTACCTGATAGCCACTGAATTCCTTAAACACAGCATGACCTAAATTATACTCAATATCTTGCTTTGCAATCTCTTTTCTTTTCCAGGGTTCTTATTTCTGTCCATGGCCATACTCTTCAATTATGAGCTCAGCATTTGAAACTTACTTTTGATTTTGACTGATCACTTAATTCTCATTGAAAATCCTTCTAAGTACTATTATTTTTCCTCCATAAGATACATCACGAGCATCCTTTTATTTAATATGAGGACATATATTCCTAAGGACTTAATAATTTATCTCTATATTCCATTACATACTCTAAATATCCAATCATATTTTTCATTTCTTCCTTTGAATACTTAAAAAATTCATTTTTTTTCCTGTACTACTGTCCTGGTGAAGAACTTTATTATAATGCTGAGTAGATCTGGTCACAGTAGGCAGTTTTGGTTTATCCCCTATCAAGGGAAAGGTTTGATGTTTTCAAACATTCCAATAGATACTATCTCTCCCACTATTACTAGTTTGCTAATATTTTATACTTCAGTAGGATTTTTTTAAAGAGAGAAGGAGAGTGTGTGAAAGAGAAAGACAGAATTGATTTTATTTAGTTTTTCATATGGCTTTTGTTGCTCTGGCACTTCATTGTGTATGTGGTGCTGGGGTTCAAATCCATATCCTCATGTATGCCAAGCAAGTGCTGTAACTGCCCAGCCACTGCTCCAGCCCCCTCCAGTAGGCTTTTACTTCTTCTCCTTTATCTTATCAGTCTTCTTGGTTATACTTCATGCTCTACCTCATCTAATCCATCACATACCTGCTTCCAAATTAGTCATCCTCAAACTCCTATTACTTTCTTATTTATTTGATTATTTTTCATTGAATATCTGATATGGGTCAGTTATTTGTCCAAAGGTTGGGGGTATAGGGAATTAGACATAGCTCTTGAAAACTAGTTATTGATATCTAGTTATAGTCTGTTGGTAGAAGATACTGAGTAAATGTATCACCTTCACACAGTGTAGTCTATGATATGAGTAAGTACAGAACAATCTGGAAGCATCTATGAGGTCCCCTAATTGGCAATAATCAACAGCTCCTTCACATTAAATTATAAGACCCAAAATTATAGACTTCAGCTTTCAAAATGATTTTGAAGTTAAATTTTTCAATATTAAAAAATTTGTTAATTAAAAGTAAATCATGCTGCTTATTAAGAATTTGATACTATAAAAACACATTTAAAAGGTCATCCAAAGCTTTCCATCAAGAAACAAATATTGAATGTGATAGATTAGAGACACTCATCACTCTCCTGCTTATCCATGGAATTGCAGCAAAACAGCAGGTGTGTAGTGCATGTTAATGTAGGCAAGCTGTAGGAGCTCAGTAGAGTGTAACGGGAGAAAGTAAGTGACCAGGCGAAGCATAGAAGCATTGGTTATTAGAATAATAAGAGAAACAGAGCAGCACCCTGACACCAAAAGCTTGGTTGCTGGGCAGAGGGAGGGGAAGATCCCTTTCAGTGGGGCTTTAGGTCAAGAAGACTCCCAGCAATCTTCACAAGTCCAGAATCTGGCATTTGGCGAGTTAACATTCTAAGCAGACAGAAGACCACAGATTTGCATAGTGAACTGATACTAGAGAGGAGGTTGTTGGCACTTTCTACCATATTTCTGGCATATTATGATACCACAATGGGGAATCATCTTTAGATGGGTCTCATTGTCTGAGCTGACTGCTCAGTTGTTACTCTTAATAAATTTTTATTATATATCCATACCTGATTTATTTTTAAGTTATTGGTGCAACTGGCATTTGCTTTGTGTTCTGAAAGTGGTGCTACAGTTTGAGTACAATACTTTGAACATGTTAGACTGGTGACTTGTCATAGCTACACCACCCCCATCCCAGCTGAGACAAATTGCACCTTACTTTATCCATCACCTAGACCTGCTCAATCTTTCCCAGATACCTCACCTTAAAGAATAGGGAGACAAAAGTTCCCAGCAGACAGCATAATCCCAAGTAGGCAGAAAAGGGGGACACAGAAGGCTCACTACTGCAAAATCACTTTTGGCAACAACAGAGAAGTAACACAATTGTTGTGGTCACTCCCCCCACAAGGAGTTCCAGCATAGGTTGCCCCCCACTTTCAGAAAACACAGTGCTGAAAAATCTGGAGAAGTAATCAAAGAGAGTTCACCTCATACATGTGTAAACTGTAAGAGGGTAAGTCCTACAGAAAAAGTGGGTCCCTCAGGTTCTGAAATAATAGATACAGAGTTAAACTCACCAATCCCAGCCAAAGAAACCACAGGGAAACTACAATACAAAGTGCATCTTTGTATTTCTCACTAAGAGATGCTTCCCCTCAAAATGGAAGAGATATCTACCCCCCAAAATGTGTAAAACTCAACACAGAAACAGAAATAACATGAAAAATGAGAATATAACTACTCCAAGAGTTCCTAACTCAAAATGGATGAAATGCTGGAAAAAGAATTCAGAAGATTATTAAAATGACAAATGAATTTAAAAAACATACAAATATAAGAATGGATTAAGGAGGGATATTAAAGAGTAAATTCAATAAAAATGTAGATATTCTGAAAAACAACCAAATATAATCCTGGAAATGAAGAGCTCAAAAAGTCAAAGATAAAACTCAGTCAAAAGCCTCTCTAATAAACTAGATCAAGTGGAAGAAATAAGATCAGATCTTGAGGACAACATGGATGAACTAGCACAATCAGACAGTAATAAAGAAAAAAGTAAATAAGAAATTATGAACCGAAGATACAAGATATCTGAGACAACATTAAAATACTTAACATTGAAATCATAGATTTAGAAGAGTCCAGCTATAGTCTAAAGGCATAGAAAGCATGCTCAGTGAAGTAATAGTAGAAAATTTCACAAATATTTGGACTGATATAGACATTTTGATATTAAAGACATTTAGAAACCAAAATAGACATGCTCAGCAAAGAAGCTCCATGAAATATTACCGTTTAACAGCCAAAAATACAAAACAAAGAAAAGTATTAAAATCTGCAAGAGAAAAGCCTCATGTCACTTGTAAAGGCAAACCCATCAGAACAGCAGCACATTTCTTAGCAGAAACTTTAAAGACAAGGTGGAATCACGTATTTCAAGCCCTATGAGAAAACAGCTGCCAACCCAAATTGCTATGCCTCAAGTTATTTATTAGAATTGTATAAACTAGAATCCATGTTCACTAAACCAACATTACAGAAGTATTCAAAGTAGTACTAAACCCACATAAGGAAGCAAGATAAATAATCATAAGAGCAGTGGCTAGAAAAAAAAATCTCACCAGCAGTGTAAATAAGCAGAAGAGGAGTTGGAAGCAATTAGATATGATTATTTCAGCAACACATTAAATTTCTGAGATGAAGAAGAGAGAAATACACATCAAATATTCAAAACAACTAGAAGAAAAACAACACACTACAGGAACTAGTACATTTCTTTGAGTAATAACCCTGATTATAAATGGTTTAAATTCTCCAATTTAAAAATGAAGACTAGTTAATTGAATTAAAAGGAAATATCCAGCTGTGTGTGTGTGCGCGCGCGTGCACGTGTATGTACACGAAACTCAACTCACTGGCAAAGACATTAACATCCTGAAAGTAAAAGGATGGAGATTGACATTCTAAGTAAATGGAACATAAAAGCAAGCAGGAGTAGCTCTATCTGTGTTACAAAATATACTTCAAGTCAAAATCAGTCAGAAGACACAAAGAATGTCACTACAACTGGAAAAAGGGATGATCCATTAAGAGGATATAATCGTTATAAACACATGCATGGAAATTCATTCCACTAAATTTTATAAAACATTACAAGATACAAAGGGAGAGATAGAACCCAACATATTAATAGAGGGGGGCTTCAGTAACCTACTCTTATCAACAGATATATCTTCCAGGCAAAAGAACCACAGAGAAACGTCACCATTAAATTACTATAGGTCAAATTGTCTTAACATAAAACTATGGCATATTTAATCTAACAGCTGCAGAATACATAAGCCTTTCACCAGTATGCAGAAATTTCTCCAAAATAGGTCACATTTTAGGCCATAAAATAAATTTTAAGAAATACAAAAAGACAAAAATAATTTCTCGCCTTTTCTTAGATCACAACAGAATGAAAGTAGAAATTAACAACAAGAGAAATTTCAATAGTTAAACAAACACATAGAGATTGAACAATACATTATTGGATGAGTAGTGTATACCAAAGAAATCTGAGGCATTATTTAAAGAATTCCTAGAATCAAATGAAATGTAAAATAAGTGTACCAGAATCTATAAGAGACTGAAAGCAGTTACATGAGGAAATGTTATAGCTAAAAGTAGGTACATTAGAAAAACAGAGCTATCTCAAGTAAATGAGGCATGTCAAGCAAGGCTTTAGAAAATTAAGAAGAAATTAAATTCAAGTTCAGCAGAAGGAATACGTAAGAAAGATGAAAGCAGAAAAAAAGAATGGAGACCAAAAGTCTAATATAAAAGATCAATGAAACACAGAGTTGGTTACTTAAAAAGATAAATAAAATTGACAAACCTTTAGCTAAACTAGCCAAAAGAAAGAAAAAAAATCCAAATTGAAACAATAAGAGGTGATAAGCAGGATATTACAACAGATACCAGTAAATCCAGAGGATAATTAGAGAATATTTTTAAAAATTGTACACCAATCAATTGGAAAAATCTAGAAGAAATGGCTAAATTTTTAGACATACAACCCTTCCAAAACTGAGCCAAGAGGGTATAAAAAGCCTAAATAGATCAACAACATATAGTAAAATTAAAGTTGTAACAAAAAGTCTCCAAATAGAAAATCCCAGGCCTCAATGGATTCACAGTTGAATTTTATGAAACTTTTAAAGAAGAATACAAATGCTACTCAAACTAGTCCATAAACTAGAAGACAAGAAACTCTTTCAAACTTATCCTCAAAGCCAATTTTACCCTGCTACCCAAACCTAATCATGATACAACCGAAAAAGAAAATTATAGTCTAATATTCATGATGAACAAATGCAAAAAAACCTCAATAAAATACTTACAAATTAAATTCACCACTACCTTAAGAAGAGCGTAAACCATGTTTAAACTGGTTTATTGCAAGGATGAAAGTTTGGTTTTACATATGCAAAATAATAAATGTAATATACCACATAAGTAGAATTAAGGATAGAAATCACATGATCATCTCAGCTGATGCAGAAAAAGGAAGGATGGGAGGGAAAAGGAAAAGGGAAAGAGGTGATAAAAAGTATATTTTGTACATCTAAGATACTAAACAATTCCCACACAATAACAAAAAAACTTGAAAAAATAAAAAATATACCAAAGTGAGTTCAGTAGAAGAAAGGTACCAGTGGATGGGAGGAGGTGAGGTCTGGGGGAGTGCTGAGAAGGATATTGCTCAAGTTACATTGTTACATTGTGTGCATGTGTGGATTTGTAACAAATCCCATCATTATGTACAACTATAATGCATCAATAAAAATATGAAACCAAAAAAGAAAAGGCCTTTGATAAAATTCAACATTCCTTCAGGATAAATACTCTGTAGAACTAGGGACAGAAGGAAATTACCACAACATTGCTCTGTCATTACACTTCTGTTCTTGATTGTTTAATGATGAACTCCTCCAAATTGTAAGACCATGTTTATGGAATAAAAATTTTAAAAAAAGAGTTTCTATAACAAAAACACATAACCAACATCATATTGAATATAGAAAAAAAGCATTTCCTTTAAAATCAGGAGCAAGAAAAACTACAGCAGTCAGGCAAAAAAAAAAAGTGAAAGGGATCTAAATAGGAAGGGAGGAAGTCAAATTATCCCTCTTTGTAGACAAAATAAATCTATACCTAGAAAACCCTAAAGAGTTTACCAAAATTCTCTAATAATTGATAAAATGTTTAGAAAACTACCGTATGATCCAGCTGTCCTACTACCTGTCTACATATATGAAAGAAATTAAGTCAGCATAAAAAAGAGATAGTATATACCCATGTTTGTTGGGGAAATGTTCACAATAGCCAAGATATGGAATCAGTCTACATGTTCACCAATGAGTGACTGAATAAAGAAGATGTGGTAATAAAAACAAAGGAGTATTATTAAGCCATGAAGGAGAATAAAATCATGTCATTTTTAGGGAAATTGATAGAATTAGCCATCATCATATTAAACTAATAAGCCAGACTCAGAAAGACAAGTATACATGTTTTCTTTCATATGTGTAATCCAGTGGGGGGAAAGATGACATGAAAGTAGAAGATGAGCTATTAGTGAAGGTAAAGGGACTAGGGGGAGGGTATAGGAGAGGGTTATAGAAAGGGTATATACAATCAAAATAGACCACGCACAAAAAATTGCCATAATGAAACCCACTATTTTGTATGATTAATATTCACTAAGAACTATAATAAAATGATAAAAATTGATAATATTTGGCTATGTTTTCAAAGCATTTTCTATGAGTACCCGCACTTTATGTGAGTGTGTGTTTAAACCCTTATTATTCCCTAAATAATTCATTATAGGCAATTTTCTAAGTAAATAAACATAAATCTACGGTAACTTTTATTTTTCATAATGATTTCAGAGGTAATTTTCCTTGTGATGCTGTTTATAAAGAGTAAGATGGCAAATGTTCATGTACACCTTGAAGAATATCTATACCTACCAATCCCCTTACCTAGATCAAGAAGGAAACATTCACTATCCCCTACCTTCAAGAAATTTCCCAGTGAAATTCCTTCAACAAGGTACCTTCTATTCTGTCCTCATTTACCTTGATTAGCAAATTCAATTGAATAAATACACCAAAATTTAACTAATCATCTTTTTAAATATTTCAAATTGTTACTTCCAATATAGCAGAACAAGGGTATCCATTTTTTTGTTTGTTTAATATGAAAGCTGAACCATTTTTATTTCTTTTTTTGTCTTTCTTTGGTATATCAGGGGAATGACATGCAAATATTTTGCCTCACTTCCAGGGGAGGCTTCAAAAATTAATATCAATCTGACTTAACAAAAGAAAAGTAATTTGTAAATTTATCAATGATTTGGGATATGGAGATAATAGATCTGCAAAACTTGTGATTATAGAGAAGAAATTTTGCAGAAAGAAAATGTATCTCAAAATCCCTAAGGTGGGAAAATATCTTCTTAGACTTCAAGGGTATCAGAGAATTTAATAGGGAGAGCAGAATCTACTGACTCCCCCTCAGGTGGCTGGAAATTCATTCTAAGGCAGATGCTGAAGATAGGACAGACAATTTTCTGGGATGAATAGGGGGAGTAGAACTAGTCACTGGCCACATGAAAGCCACTGTTGTGGGGCCCAGACGCCACTGGGAGGTGGGATGTCTCCACTCAGCTCCTTTAGCAATGTGTTCCCATTATATCTGGTGAAGAACTTACATGGGGGTGGGGGGTATTCATCACCATCCCCGCTGACGTGTGGCTGCTCCAAGACTTCATGATTTCCTTGTGATCACCCCTATGGCCACTTCCACCTCCTAGGATCTGCAGAGGGGAATGGGACCCTGGATACCTGCACTCAGTGGAGTGTATAGATGGGTTCTGGGATAAAGAAGCTTGACATTCCCTTAGGTGAACATAGGTTAATAACATCAGTCAAGGCTGGAGCGGTGGCTCAGCAGTTACGACACTTGCCTGGCATGTGCAAGGATGCAGTTTCAAACCCTAGTACCATGTACACAA
>PVKS010037579.1:0-18459 GCA_004027875.1 Aplodontia rufa | reverse complement strand
GGCTCCAATGCTTAGTTGTGAACGTGGTGCTGGGGTTCGAACCCGGGTCCTTGCGAAGCCAGGCGAGCAACATAACCGCTGAGCCGCCGCTCCAGCCCTGTGTGTGTGAATCCACTGCCGCAGTGAAGACACCAGGACTTCAAGGCCCGCAGACTCCCACACGTGTATTTTATTTATTTAATTTTAATTTTTTCAGTTCTGGCTCCGTCGCTGAGCTGTATCCCAAGCCCCTTTTCAGAATTTTTTTTTTTTTGAGACACGTTCTGGCTAAGTGCTGAGGCCGGCCTCGACGTTGGTAACCTCCTGCCTCAGCCTCCCCAGTTGCTGGAATTACAGGCGAGCACCGCTGCACCAAGATTACACCAAGATGGTGGGGTCTTAGAGACGGAGGCCTCAGGGACAAGGTCTCTGCTGGGACCACTCATGTCAGGCTCTTATTCTAATCTTACAACAGCCCCGGAGGCTGGCACAACAGCCCCGGAGGCTGGCACAAGGACAGATGTGCCTACAATCCTAGGTGTTGCTGTTGGTGGTGATCCTGGGGATGAACGGGGATCATCCCGGACCACAGGGCACCCACTCAGCCCTTCCTTTGACCTCGACCGTTCCTCTATTATTATTATTATTCTGAGGACAACGGTACAGCCCGCACGCATAAGCCAGTAATTGCAGTGACTTGGGAGGCTGAGGCAGGAGGATCACGAGTTGAAGGCCAGCCTCAGCAACTTAGCAAGCACGTGTCTCAAAATAACAAATTAAAAGAGGCTGGTGATGTGGGTCCTTGGTAAATCTCCAGTCCCACAAAAATAAAATAAACTAGTGCTTGGGGAAGATATTAGCCAAGTTATATTGTTATATTGAGTGCACGTATGAAGAGGTCACAAACCCCATCCTTATCTTGCACCAAAAAAAAAAAAAAATACGGAGAAAATAATAAAATAAAGTAGAAACAGAGGAGGCCGAAAAGAAAATAAGGTCTGTATTTTTCCTGCGTCGCCAGCAGGGCCCTCTGTTTACCAATGTATCCCTCAAGTCGTCGGCTGGATATTTAGAAGCACTTGTGAATTATTCCTTCAGAACAGAGCTTGACTCAGCGCTGGACACCTGTTATCAATTCGTTTTCGTGAAGCAACGGTCTTGGGCACCTTTCCGTGTGTGGGATCTTTTCCATTCACTTCCTTTCAAAACTTAAATATATTTTTAGCCGGGCACAGTAGCGGGTACTCTAATCCCAGCAGCTTGGGAGGCTGAGGCAGGAGGATTGCAAGTTCAAGGCCAGCCTCAGCAACTTACTAAAAAATAGAAAAATTAAAAGGGCTGGAGATGTGGCTCAGTGGTTAAGCGCCCTGGGTTCAATCCTAAGAATAAAACAAAAAGTTTTTTCTTCTTTAGAGCTGTGTGCTATTCCGCGGTCACACATTCTCCCCGATTCGTCTGCGCTGTCGCGTGCGTGCACTTAGAGACCGACTGCACATTTTCCTGCCGAGGGCACCGCCGAGGCCGAATCTTCAACAGCCTCCTAGGGAGGCACCTGCAGCCTCCGGAGCTGCAGGGTCCTTGAGGCCCAGGAGGCTCAGCCGGGTCGCGCTGGGGACGGAGCCAGAGGATGCAGGTGACACTCGCGGGCGGGGACTCGGGAGGCCGCTCAGGGTTCGTCCTCCTTCCCGCAGCCTCCTTCCCAGCCTCTACCCCGCCCAACGCAGGGAACCAACTTTAATTTTAATTTTTTTTTATTTTTTGCAGCCCAGGGTTTTGCACGAGCGAGGCCGGCGCAGGGCTGATTCCCAGGCCCCGGGTCCGGGCTGCGTTCCGCGCAGTCGCAGTCGGCGCTCGGGCCCGGGGCGCTCCGGGCTCTCGATCGCTTTCGCGCGGCCTCGGGGCCGAATCCGCCGACATCCGCGCGCGGCGAGGCCGGGAGGCGCCGGGCGGCGGCCCCGGTGCAGCGCGAAGGCCCCGCGCGGCGCCCAGCGCGGTCCTCGGGTCCCGGGTCCGGGACGCGCGGTGCGGGCGACGTCGCCGGCGCGGTCCCCGCAGGGCCGCGGTCCCCCGGCCGGAGCTGCCCGCGCGCGCCCCCCGGCGGCCGCAGGGAGAAGCGCAGCTCCGCGGTGCGGGTCCGCGCGGGACGGCGGCCTCCTGCCCGAGCCTCGCCGCCTCCCAGCGACCTCGGCTTCTGAGCCTCCCCGTCCCCTCCCCTCCCCGGTCCTGGTCTCCTCCCGGGTCCCCACCTCCCCTCCTGCGAGGCCCAGCCGCGTCCTCCCCAGGCCCAGGCCCGGCCTCAACATCGCATCCTGGACATTCACAGGGAGGAGGCCAGCACCCAGGAGGAGGAGAGGACGAACCGCAGACCGGGAAGACGCCGCCGACCAGGGACCGTTTTCCAAACAGACAAAGGGTGCTGAGAACTCAGTAACTAGTGCTGCGCAAAGTGCGGACTCACAATCCCAGCAGCTCTGGAGGCCGGGGCAGGAGGATCGCAGGTTGGAGGCCAGCCTCAGCACCTTAGTGAGACCCTGCCTCAAAATGAAAAAATTAAAAAAAAGGGGACTGTGGAGGGGACTCAGGTTCAGCTCCCTGAATTCAATTCCTGGCCTTCCCCCCTCCAAAGAAAGAGAGGAGTCCGGTCACAGGGCCGGTTCACCTCTGTGCCTGGCCAAGTCGCCTCTTATAAGGACTCTGGTCCCTAGATCAGGGCGCATCCCAGCCGGCTCCTTTGAGCCTCATTGCCTCTGTGAAAACCCCGTCTCCAAATGAAGTCTCTCGCTCACTCTTTAAAGAAAAAGAACACAGATATTTGTTAACATATATTTTTTTAAACAGGGAGGGACAGTAAGAGAGACCAGAGAAGCAATTTTATTTGGTTTTTCGCGTGGCTTTCGTTGCTCAGGCTGCGTGCGTGGGGCCGGGATTTGAACCCGGGTCCTTGTGCTCGCCGGGCAAGCGCTCTAACCACTGAGCCACCGCTCCAGCCCCGAGGTGAAAAATCTCAGGCCTGGGTGAGCCTGGGTCTTTTGGTGCCGCTGTGTCATCCAAGTGTGGAATTTTCAGTCATAAAAGGAAAGAAAAGAAATCCACAGTGACAGACAGAAGCTTCTGGAAACACTGGCTTGGCTCCTTCCCTGGCCTCGACCCTCAGCTCAGCCTCCTCTCCCCTGGGCCTCTGCCTCCCCTCCAGCCCTGCATGGAAAACACACCAGGCGCCACCCTGGCCTCATGAGCAGCCGTGGCCTTGTCCCTGCCAAGCCGGGTCCCCTCTTCCACACCAGGGTGGCCTGGGGCTTTGAAGGGGCAGCAGCTGGGCCCTGCATCCCCGAAACAGAAAGCAACGTGGCCTCACTTCCCTTCGCCCTCTCAGCCTCTCCAAGAGGCTCAGGGGCCCCTGAAGAGAGTCCTCTGAGGCTCTGTGACCTGAGTCCCCTGGCTCTGCTCCGGGAGCTCCAGAGGCTTCTAGCAGATGGAACCAAGAGGACCAAGACCAACAGCTTCACGAGCAGCTCCGGGGCCCTGCAGCGCCTCCACCCCTTAACACCTTCAGGAAAAACCCCACGTGGTGGGTGTGGCTCCGTGGCAGAGCGTTTGCTCAACGTGAAGAAGCCCCAGGTTCCATCCTCAGTATCCCCACTCCAACAACGAACAGAAAGAAAAAAGAATCAAAGTGCACAATGGCTGGAGGCATAAATCTATGTAGAAGCCCAGTGCAGGGGTGCACACCTGTAATCCCAGCGACTCGGGAGGCTGAGGCAGGAGGATTGCACATTTGAGGCCAGCCTCAGAAACTTAGTGAGGCCTCCTGAGCAATTTAGAGTGACCCTGTCTCAAAATAAAAATTAAAAAGGGCTGGGGATGTGGCTTAGGGGTTAAGTGCTTCTGGGTTCAATCCCCAGTACCAAAAAAATTAATAATAATAATTTAGAAATAATATATAGGGGTTGGGGTTTTAGCTCAGAGGCAGAGCACTTGCCCAGCATGTGCAAGGCCCCGAATTCGGTCCTCAGCCCTTAAAAAAATAGAAATAGAAATAATCTGTATATGAAATAATATATGGATAAGGTGGGTCTGCCTGCGATCCCAGCTACGCAGGGCTGAGGCAGGAGGATTGCGAGTTCGAGGTCAGCCAAGCCAACCGAGCGAGACTGTCTCGAAATGAACAGCGGACAGGACTCATATGGAGGAGCTGGAGAGGAAAAAGGAAAAGAAACATCGGGTGAGGGGGAAATCTCATGAAACTCAAAGAGGAGGGAGGAAGAAGGACACACTGGGGATGACAGGGACCGCATTCAGCTGCTGTGCCCTGGACAGGTGTACACAGGTGACGATGAATCCCACCGTTATGCATGGATTTTTATTTTTTAAAATTTGCATCTTTTTATATTGTTTTTCCTCCACTTAGCTGTGTATGTGGTGCTGGGATTCGAACCCAGGTCCTCGCGCCTGCCAGGCAAGCGCTCTACTGCTAAGCTACATCCCCAGGCTTTTTTGATTTTTTTTTTTTAACCAGGGATTGAACCCAGGGAACTTAACCACTGACCACATTCACAGACCTTTTGTTAAACAGTTTTCTAAATTTTGAGACAGGGCCTCACTAAGTTGTTGAGGCCGGCCTCCAACTTGTGATCCTCTTGCCTCAGCCTCCCTGCTCACTGGGATCACAGGTGTGCACTGCTGTTCAACTTCATTTGTTTTGTTTTGTTTTTTTTCCTCCTTCAGTGCCCATGATGGAATCCAGGGGTGCTTAACCACTGAGCCACATCCTCAGCCCTTTTTATGTTTTATTTTGAGTCAGTGTTTTACTAAGTTGCTTTGGGCCTTGCTAAGTTGCTGAGGCTGGCCTCGAACTTGCAATCCTCCTGCCTCAGCCTCCTTAACTGCTGGGATTACAGGTGTGCGCTACCGCGCCTGGCCTAGAAACCGTGTTCATGAACATCTAGTGAGCTCCTAGCTCCAGTGCTTAAGAGAAAAAATCAAAGTCCAGGAGTCAGATAGTACTATCAGCAGCTAACCCCACGGTTCTTAGGGAGGAAACTCTTTTCCTCGAGAAAATACCTTCCTGAAGGAGGCTGGGAGGGTGAGAACGGCAGTGTGGAAGGGCTGCGAGCTGAGCCTTAGAAAGGGGAACCATCATCTGGGCGAGATGGCGCACACGCCTGTAATCCTGGTGGCTCGGGAGGCTGAGGCAGGAGGATCACAAGGTCAAGGCCAGCCTCAGCAAACTAGCGAGGCCCTGAGCAACTTACTGAGACCCTGTCTCAAAATAAAAAAAATAAAAATAAAAAGGGCTGGGGATGTGGCTCAAGGGTTGAGCAGCGCTGGGTTCAATCCCTGGTACAAAATCAATCATCAATCAATCAGCCCCAAAACCCAAAAACAAAGCAAATCAAAGGGTCTTTGTGTCCCCTGTTCCCCAGCACTTCCGACTCTGCACGGTTTAGAGGCTGCTTCTGGGCTTTGGTGCTGGTCCATCCTCCGCAGTTCTGTGGAGATCTGGTCCCCAGCGCGGCGGGGTTGAGGCTGTGGACGTTTAAGAGGTGGAGCCCAGCGGAGGTGATGAGGTCGTTGGGGGTGTGGCTCTCAGAAGGGACCCTTGGGGACCTGGATGCGCAGGACCAGGGGGTCCCTTTCCGGGCTCCTGCCAGACAGGAATCTGGCCTCCCCTCTCCTCATCCTCCCACCGTGAGGCCCTTGCCAGAGCTGGTGATGGGCTGTTTGGACTTTCAACCTCCAAACCTCTAAAAAAAAAATAAACCTCTTTTCTTTACACATCATTGAGACTCAGGCGTTGTGTTATAGCAATGGGAAATGCGTCACACGCAGACACAAACGCCCTTCCACAACCTTCACACTGAATCCCGTGACCTCCGCCGGTGACAACATCCATAGACCAGCCTCACACTTTTAATTTTTTTACTCTTTTAATTTTTATTTTTTTAGAGTCAATTGTATTTATTTTTTTCATCGGGGTTTTGTTTTTCCATCACTTAGGGTTTTTTTTTTTAATTTTTTTGTTGAAAGAGAGAAACCGTTTTATGTATTTTTCCATCTGGCTTCTGTTTGATACTCAGTTGTGCACGTGGTGCTGGGTGAGTGGTGCGTGAAAGAAACCCCCGTAAGTGCGCTGGTCGACTGACGTTTAGTGTGCAAGGATGGTGTGGAGGGTCGTAGGACAGAATGGAACGGGATCCTTGCACCAGAGGCCTGGGCTGAGCGGGTGGCATAAATGTGTCAGAAGATCAAGCTGTGTACCTGAGCTGGGCGCCGTGGCACACACCTGTCATCGCAGCAGCTCCGGAGGCTGAGGCAGGAGGATCACAGGTTAGAGGCCAGCCTCAGCAATTTGTCTCAAAACCAAAAATAAAAAGGGCTGGGGATGTGGCTCAGGCTGGCTGGGGGGATCCTCATGTTCGGGGGGAAGGACTGAGGTGGTTCTGGAAGTGTGGGTGGCATTTCTGGGAGTGAAGTGGTGGACGGGGCTCCCAGTTAGAGGGATCAGGGAGGCCAGAGGCGCAGAGGCAGCGAGACCGAGCGGCCCTCCTGCCCCAGGTGCGTCAGGGACGCTTCTTCCTCCCACAGTGAAAAGCAAGGGCCGGAATCTCCTGTCTGGCCTTTCTCAGTTCTGAAGCTCTGGTATTTTCTTCCATCCCTCAATATTTTTTTTTTTTAATAAAAATAACTCTGAAGGCTCGAGGTGCCTTCCTTTCACGACGTCTGGGCACTGAGGCCCCAGCAGCGCATCGGTGGCAAAGAATGTCCCCTGTCACCGTGGCTGCTGCCTTTATTCCCGTGTCTGGCTGAGCTGTCTCCCGGTGACATTGCCCCTTTCAGCGTGAATTATTCATCCCCGGCTCTGCTCGTCCCCAGGTGCGGGGACAGCCCGGGCCTTTGTGTGGCAGGAGCTGCCTCCCTGAGCAGCCTCCTGGATCCCCTCCAGGGCTGTCAAGACTCCCTCGCTCGGGGTCCTGCGGCTGACACCTCCTGTCATCCCGGCCAGGGCTGCGCAGCCTCCAGTCCGCCTCTAATCTCCCCCTCCACAAAGGCCAGCTCTGTCACTCGGGGGACAGCAGCCGGGACAGGAGGCCGGGAGATACCGCAACCACCCGCCTTGGGTGGAGGCAGCGGCCCAGCAGAGCCGGTCACGGCCCTGCAGATGGTGACCCTCGGGGACAGGGGCAGGGGGAACGGGCCCTGCGAAGAGGGCGCAATTGGTGACAGTCTCAGGGCCATTCTACGAAAACAAGGGAGCGCACAGGAAGTAGCACCTCCACCCTTCACCAGACTGCAGTTCTTCACTGCCGTTTCCTCTGGATAAACTGGTTTTTTTCTCTTTTTTTTTTTGTACCAGGGATTGAACCCAGGGACGCTTAACCACTGAGCCACATCCCCAGCCCTTTTTATCTTTTATTTTGAGGCAGGGTCTTGCTAAGTTGTTTAGGGCCTCTCTAAATTGCTGAGGCTGGCCTCGAATTTGCGATCCTCCTTCCTCGGCCTCCCAAGCCACTGGGATTACAAGCATGCGCCCCCGCACTTGGCTATCCCCAACCCTTTTTAGTTTTCATTTTGAGACAGGAGCCAGCGTCTCACTAAGTTGCCCGGTCTGGACTGAAGTTGCAAACCTCCTGCCTCAGCCTCTTGAGTGGCTGGGATCACGGCCACCACACCCTGCAGTCACCGCACCCCACGGGGCAGAACTCACCCCCATGCGTGATCTGCCCCAGCGGCTGGTGGTGCTGATGAAACAAGCAGGAATGGGCTCACGGAGCCGTAGCTGGGGTCCACTCGGAACCCAGTGTCCAGCAGCATCACCAGCCAGGGCATCTGGGTCTCCGCACAGGGGACTTCTGCACGTCCCTCCCTCTGGGAGGGAGAAACAGGTGCGTGCGCCAGCATTGAAGTCCTCGCTGTGAATTAATCCACCCCAGCAATCGGGAACAGAAAGTGCTTCCTGTCCCGGGCTGGAACAATGGACAATAAACGCAGCCGGCCCAGGGGCCAGGCCCTGCCCTGGGAGGCTTCAGGAAGAAGTCCCCTGCGTGCAAAGCCCGGCTCGGTGTGCAACCCTGGCCTTGTTCTAGGCCCGCGGCTGAGCGGGTCCCCTTCTCTCAGAAGTCTGGGGCTCTGTCTAGAACCGAGCCCCGGGGGTCCGTGTGCTCCTGGGGCTGAGCCGGTGCCCGTAGGTTCAGCTTCGGTCCCTGTGAGCCCCCAGGTGCTGAGCAGCCTGTCAGCCAAAGAACTGTTGTCACCTACCGAGAGGACACAGCCCGAGCCTGCCCCTCCTCCCAGGCTGCCTGGTGTGTCACATCCATGGCGACTCACGCCTGAAACCCCAGCGACCCCGGAGGCTGAGACAGGAGGATCGGGAGTTCAAGGCCAGCCTCAGCGACTCAGCAAGACCCTGTCTCAGTATAATATGAAACGGGCTGGGGACGCGGCTCAGTGGTTAAGCACCCCTGGTGGACATGGCCTAGCAGCACCAGCCAGATAAGATGATTAGAAAGACTCTTCATTTTCTTTTTGGTGCTAGGGATTGAACCCAGGGGTGCTTTATCACTGGGCTACACCCCCTGCACTTTTTATTTTTTTAATTTTGAGACAAGGTCAATTACTGAGGCTGGCCTCCAACTTGTGATCCTCCTGCCTTAGCCTCCAGCCTGTCTGGAATTATAGGTGAGCACCGCTGTGACCGGCAGGCTTTATGATAGTGCCTGAAAGACGGTCATTTTGTAAATCAGACTTCAGCCTGATGGTTTCCTTGGGCCCAGGTGGTCTTCCCATTCCTATCCCCAGAAGGCTGGCTCCTTGCAGAGAAGGGAGAGGCCTGAGATCGCCAGAATGCAAAAGCTCCTTTCAATTTCTGAGGCTGATAACCATGGCTGGCTTGAGAGTGAACTTTTGGAATGTTCATGCACGCATGCGCAAGCTACAAAGTTAATAATCATTTTTCCTTTAGGGTAGATCAAGTTTGCTTTTCTTAACCACTCAGCCACATCCCCAGCCTTTTATTTTTTTATTTTGAGACACGGTCCCACTAAGTTGCTTAGGGCCTCGCTAAGTTGCTGAGGCTGGCCTTGAACTTGCGATCCTCCTGCCTCAGCCTCCCGAGTTGCTGGGATTACAATCATGCACCACCACCCCCAGCTATATTTGATCTTTCAAAGAATAATAGATGAGCATTTTTTTCTTTTTTCTCTCTCTCTTATTTTTTCAGTGCTGGGGATGGAACCAGATTTTCCTGCAGAAAATCTAAGAGGCAGAGAACAGCAAGGGGGTGCCCAGAACCCAAAGCACAGCAGCGGGTGGGTGAGCGGGCTGCCTGAGCTGTCCTGCCTCCAGCTCTGAATCAGCAGATGCTCTGAGACAAATATGGTAACACACAGTAGAACTTCTGGAGGTTCTTCTTTAAAAGGAGATTTTAGTTATCCCAGTGTCTCAGGAGGCTGAGGCAGGAGGATCGCAAGTTGGAGGCCAGCCTCAGCAATTTAGGGAGGCCCTTAGCAACTTAGTGAGACCCTGCCTCAAAATAAAAGATAAAAAGGGCTGGGGATGTGGCTCAGTGGTTAAGAGACCCCAGGTTCAATTCCTGGTGGTCTCCCCCGCCCCTCACCCCCCAAAAAAGCAACTTAAACTTTTATGGGTGCAGCCCAAAGTGCTCTGGAGCCTGGCTCTGGACCGGGCTCGGCGGCCGGCTGGGGCCTCTGCTTCTTTCCCGGTGGTGTCCCCGTGGCCCTGTGGGGAGGTCCCCTGTGAAGGGCTGGTCCTTCCTGTCCCCTCCTAGGATCATTAACGGACCACTCTCCCCTGTTCTTCCTTTTCAGCCTTGGGGCTGTCGGAATCAAAGTGGCCCTTCGGTGACTCAGGCATTTCCCATTGCCCTATTCCAGCATCCTCTGCCCTCAGCGCCGCGCTTCCGCGTCCTATCTGGAACTGATAGGAAGCCCTGTCATTGTTTGGCGACATGGATATTAGCGCCCATGAAGGAAGCGCTCCATCAGATAATGCGGAGCCCAGCTCTGCAGCGCCCCCTGACCCAGACCCCCGCCCGCACCAGGCCCCAGGCCCCAGGCGTCCTCGTCCTCCCCAGGCCCACGGGGGCTTGAGGTCACTGAGAGTCACAGGGGGCCGGGGGGGCTGATGTCCCTGTGTCCTTCTCCCTCCCCACTCCCATGCGAAATGGAGACAGAGACAGAGACAGAGAGAGACAGAGACAGAGAGAGACAGAGACACAGAGAGACAGAGACACAGAGAGACAGAGAGACAGAGACAGAGAGAGACAGAGAGACAGAGATACAGAGACAGAGACAGAGACACAGAGACACAGAGAGACAGAGGTGGAGACAGAGACCTTAAACAAAATCAGGGGTGGAAAATTCTGCTTCTCATGTGCCCTGGAGGTTTTTCCAGCCCTGTGCTTCCTAAAACCCTGGGGGTCCCTGGACACAGCTTGGGGACGCCTCCCTAGCAGCTCTGCTGTGATTTCTAGGTTTTGTTTGTTTTTTGATGGGGGAGGAGCAGAGGGACTGGGGATTGAACCCAGGGGTGCTCAACCATTGAGCAAAATCTCAGCCTTTTTATTTTCTATTTTGAGACAGGGTCTGGTTAAAGTTTTTTTTTTGTACTAGGGGTGGAACCCAGGGGAGCTTAAACCACTCAGCCACACCCCCAGCCCCTTTTTAGTTTTTATTTTGAGCCAGGGCCAAGCTGAGTTGCCGAGGCTGGCCTCCAACTTGTGATCCTCCTGCCTCAGCCTCCCCGGTGACTGG
The DNA here is from genome assembly GCA_004027875.1 of Aplodontia rufa. NCBI lineage: Eukaryota > Metazoa > Chordata > Mammalia > Rodentia > Aplodontiidae > Aplodontia > Aplodontia rufa. The sequence continues at coordinate 7,711 of PVKS010037579.1, read as the reverse complement.
GATCACAGGTGTGCATAAGCACACCCGACTTATGTTTGGCCATGTAAAAATTTTTTTTATGAAGAAGCTGAGCGATTGTCCAATCGTAAACGCACATAAAGTAACAACACGGTATGCGTACATTCTTAACCAGAATCACCCCATCGCCACCCCACCCCAAGCCAGCCTCTTGACTTTTCTATGTTTCTGCTTGGTCATCTTTTAACAGGAACAAACCCCCACCAGACCCCAGGGTTGACTTCCACTGCATTTATTTTATTGTGGTGGAATCACAAACTCCTCAACCTCTTTTTTTTTTCTAAGAAAGAGGGGACAGTGACAGTTTTCCATGTGACTTTCATTCCTCGGACGCTTGGTTGTGTGCGTGGTGCTGGGTTTGAACCCGCGTCCTCACGCAGGCCCCAGCGCTCTAACCACTGAGCCACCCTCCAGCGCCCCTGTCCCCGCCCTGAGGCAGCAGAGTTTGAAGCAGTGACACTGAGTGACAGTGAGTAGGGGGTTCGCTGTGAGGCTCCCGAGAGTGATTTCTGCTCATTTCCCACACCCATCGCCCCCCACCTGCGGGCGCTGTCTTTGGGGAAATCTCAGCCTGGTCTGGTTCTAGGGTGAGAGGGCTTTGATCCCAGCCTGCGGCTGTCACTGCGCCAAGGTGGACAGTGGCTGCTCCCTCCCAGCCTTGCAGAAGTGCAGCATCTGCAGATCACGCAGCGCCTTCTCCCTGCGTGAGACTCCGACTCCACCGCACTCTGCCCTCCTCCCAGGCCCGCTGGGCACCGTGGGTCAACCGGGCTCCTGAGCCATTTATAACCTTGTTTATGTGGGGAACCAGTCCCACCATCCAAACAGCCTGGGAACGGGATCTTAGGACACAATCACTTCGTAAATTGAGAGCTTCCGGTCTTTGTTGGGGTGGAGTGGGGATGAGCACAATAGTTTCACTCAGTGAGATAATACGTTGTGCAAAGCCCAAAGCATGCGATGAATGTTTTGCACCCATTCAAAAAATAAAAAATAGAAATAAGCCAGGTGCAGTGGCCCAAGCCTGTAATCCCAGCATCTTGGGAGGCTGAGGCAGGAGGATTGCAAGTTGGAGGCCAGCCTCAGCAACTTAGCAAGACCCTGTCTCAAAATAAAAAATAAAGAGGGCTGGGGACGTGGCTCAGTGGTTAAGTGACCCTGGGTTCAATCCCTGATATAAATTAATTCATTAATTAAAAAAGAATAACAACAACAGCAACAAACCCCAAACTCTGTTACCGTTGTTTCACGTGAGGCAAACCTGGCGGGACTCAGACGGGCAGTGTGGGGACCAAGTGGTTACAAGTGGTAAATTTCTCCCCAGCTGAAGGGCTTCAGGTTCCCTCAGGTCTCACTGGCAGTGAGCTCCCCGTCCCTGGGGGAATCTTCAGCAGAGGTGAGCTCTTGAGCTGGACGGCGGGTAAAAGAGCTTCTTCCTCTGCAGCCGGACACACAGCTCCATTGCTACTGGGCCTGTGATGGCCTCATCCAGCCAGCGAGGTACAAAGGCAAGGGCGGCGTCTGGGATCCGAAAGTTCTGGAATTTCACCCATGCAAAGGGTTTGCATTTTCTGGATCTGTCAAAAGGAGCTCATGGTTCTGATTATTATTATTTTTTTTTTTTAAGAAAGCGGGACAGAGCTGGAGCGGTGGCTCAGTGGTTACGGCGCTTGCCTGGCATGCACGAGGACCCGGGTTCAAACCCCAGCACCACGCACGCAATCATGTCTTGGAGCAATGAAGGCCACAGGAAAACTAAATAAAAATTGTCTCTCTGTGCCAGAGACACAGAGGGAGAGAGAGAGAGAGGGAAAAGAGAATCGATTTTATTTATTTTCCATCTGGCCTCTGGTTCTCCAAGCTTAGTTGCGTAGGTGGTGCTGGGATTCGAACCCGGGTCCTGACACGAGCCAGGCAGCGCCCCAGCCACTGAGCCAGGGCTGCAGCCCCAGCTGCAGTTACCGAGAGGGTTTGATTAGGTAAAATCTATGAAGTGCTTTGTCTGGGACAAGACTCCTTCCAGCTCGGTCCCTTGCCAGCTGTGCACGTCACTTGCGGGGCCCTGACTCTTCCTCAGCAATGGGCACAGGGACAGTGGCATCTCGGGGGGATTTGAGGCTGAGCCAGATCCTTCCTGTCTGCGGTTGAACCTTCGATTTCCCTTTGCTGTTAGCTGAGGTGCGCGGCTGCCCCAGGACCTCACCCATGCCAGGCGCTGGGCTCCATCCCAGCCTCTTCTGCTAATAATCCTGTTGGAGTTTGGCTGAAAGTTTTGTCCCCAGAAGTTCGTGAGATGGTGCAAGAAGGCTGAGGGATGTGATGCTGGGTTTGGGGACCCTTAGCCGATCCGTGGATTAATCCTCCGATAGGGATGAAGCGGGTGGGCAGGGTGCGGCTGGAGGAGGCGAGTTTCGGGGGGCTTGGCTTCGGGGTGTCTGGGAGTGGAGTTTTCTCTCTCTGCTTCCTAATGCGATGCCGACAGTGGCTTCCACCTCCACACTCTTTCACCATGATGTTCTGCCTCACGTAAGTCAGCAATCCATGCCCTTTTTCTCATTAAAATTGCTCCTGTCGATCCTTTAGTTACAGCACTGAAAAACCTGACTCAAACAGGGAGCGTTTGCTGAGCCCTTATGATGTCCCAGCCACGGCTCTGAGGGATTTATTTTATTTTGTTCATGTTTATTTATTTGTGTTGCTAGGAATTGAATGCCAGGGTGCTCTACCTCTGAGCTGTGATGTCACCACTGAAGAATTTTTATTGAGATGGGGGTCTCACTAAACTGCCCAGGCTGGCCTCCAACTCATGATCCTCCTGCCTCAGCCTCCCAAGTTGCTGGGATTGCAGGTGTGCAGTGCCTCATGCATTAACTGCTTTAAAATATGTGTTCTTCTCAAGCCCACACTGGAAATAAGTCTAAAAAGTGGTTTGAAGAATTGAAATCATACGAAGTACATTTTCTGACCACAACATAATAAGTTGAAAATCATTATTAAAATGATAACTAGCTGGGGAGCTGGGGATGTGGCTCGGTGGTTAAGGCGCTTGCCTGGCATGCACAAGGATGTGGGTTCGAACCCCAGCACCACACGCACAACTAAGTGTCGGAGCAATGAAGGCCACGTGAAAAACTCAATAAAAATTGATTCTCTCTGTCTCTCTCCTTCTCTCGTAAAAAAATAAAATAAATGTAATTTTAATTACCATTGTGCTTTTTTTAAGAGAGAGGGATAGAGAGAGAGAGAGAGAGAATCAATTTTTACTGAGTTTTTCACGTGGCCCTCGTTGCTCCGACACTTAGTTGTGCGCGTGGTGCTGGGGTTCGAACCCGCGTCCTTGCCCATGCCAGGCAAGCGCCAAAACCACCGAGCCACCGCTTCAACCCCTAAAATTACATTTTAAACAAATGATAACTAAAGTGTCCATGAAAACTTGTGGAACTCAGTTGAAGCCACACTTGGAGGGAAAATATCAGAGCGTGAACGAGTGTGTTAGAAAACAGGGGCGACAGCAACGGGGGAAATCGCTGAGCAAAGTCAGCCGGACCCAGGAGTCAAGGGCTGAATGTTCGGCCTCATTTGTGGAGGCTGCAGCTCCACCCAGGCTTGGGGGAAAGTTTGTGAAACTCATGGATTAGACCCAGCCAAGGTGCAGCAACGCAGAATCTAGGGGAACCGTAGATAATGTAGGGTTGGGGAGAGGGGAGGGAAATCATTTAATTCTGCAAAATTCACAACACGTATGGACATTTATTAACTGTTAGAATGGGGAAATACAGAAGAATCAAGAGACTGGGGAGTGGGCGATGAGGGGGTGACTCTGGATGCGGACCCAATGCATCTCATATTGTTGCTTTATCTGCATTTATGATGGTACCACAGCGCAACTCCTTAATAAATAAAAATAATTAAGAAAAATAGGAGAGGATGAAGGCTGGAGAGGTGGCTTAGCAATAGAGCGCTTGCCTGGCGCACGTGAGGACCCAGGTTCAGACCCCAGCACCACGTGCACAACTAAGTGGGGGAAGAACACACAAAAAACTTTTAAAAATCAGAAAGTAGGAGAGGTTGGGAAGTGAAGGAGCCAGGGGTCATCTCCCTCCCTCTCTGACGCAGAAGTTGCACGGGCTGATCCTGAGGCTGCGCAGCACTCAGCTGAACTAAGTTTGACACTTTTGAGTACCAAGAGCTGCAGACGTCGCCCGGGAATCCTCAGCTCATCAGCAGGAGTTAGACGCTTGCTCATCCTTCCCTCACCATGCTTCTTTCTCTTTTTGTTTATTTTTGGTGTGTTCGACATGGTCTTGCACACTGGAGGAATCCTTGCTGCAGATTCGTGCACGCCTGGGTACTGACCAAGTAAGCGGAGGCTGATCCTAGCCCAGGGCCTCCCCTTCATCCTCTCCCCACTGTTTGGCTCCTCTGCTTCACCCCATGTTACACACAGAAATGACACACGTGGGAATTCATTTTCAACTGTTTCTCCACCTGTCTGTGCATAGTGGGGCTTCTCATGGGAGTCGAGGGTCCCCGGCTGCATTGGTGACCTCCCCAATCCCTCCCTGCCCTCTCTGCCTCTCTCCCTTCTCCCCCCAGCAAAAATATGGCAGCTTCATGAACTCGCAGGCCACAGGGGCCAGGTCGACCGTCTGTGTGCAGAGCGAGCACTCCTAATAGTGCTTTCCTAACACTCTCTCCTGCTTGGTTTTCGGGCCTTGTGCACAGGGAGCCAGCTCGTGTGAGCCTGTGAGGGTTGATCCTGTGTCCTGCCCGGCGACAACCACACGGGTAGCTTGAAGTGACCAAGGTGAGCGCATTTGCACCGTGGGTGTGGGCAAACCACAAAACAGGCGCTTCTTTATTTTCCAAGGTTAGGCCATGGTCTCTGGAAAGCTGTCTCCATGCGTTGCTGGTTGCTCTGAATTCGCTGCGTATCTCTGGATTTGGAGAGCCCCAGACTCAGACCTCTCCATTATTATGTTGGTGATCCGGCTCAGTCTCCTCTCTTTAAACCCCGTCGATGCACTGATGACTTCCAAGTGAGTTATCTTCAGCCCTGATTTCTCCCTTCCAAAGGTCCATTTGTGCACACACACTCACACACACACACACACACTCACACACACACACGGAGCTAGAGTGGTGGCTCAGCGCTAGACACTTGCCTGGCATGCACAAGAACTCAGGTTCAATCCCAGCAGTGGAGGAAAAACAAAAATCAGATTAAAAAATAACTCTCTCTCTCTCTCTCTCTCTCTCTATATATATATATATATATATTTAAAAACAAAACAAACAAGCAAGCAAAAAAGCAGGTCCATATGCAAAGGCTTGGTCCCCACAGTGGTGGTATTGGGAGGTGCTCTGGACCTTTAAGAGGTGGGGCCTAGTGGGAGGGCTTTCATCACTGGGGGAGTGGCCTGGAAGGGGGAGTGGCCTGGAAGGGGTGTGGCCTGGAAGGGGCGTGGTCTGGAAGGGGAGTGGTTGGGAAGGGGGTGGCCTGGAAGGGGTGTGGCATAGAAGGGGTGTGGCCTGGAAGGGGATTTGGGACCTCACCCATCCTCTTTCTCTCTGCTCCCTTTTTTTTTGGCCCATTGCCATCTCCTGCCCATGTCAGAGGCCAAGCCAGCAGGACTGGTGATCTTGGATTTAAACCTCCACACTGTGAAGCAAATAACCTTTTCTCTTTGTAAGTTGATTGCCCCAGGTATTTCCTTGTAGTTCCGTGAAGCCAACCAATACATCCCTGAACATATCATAGTCCCCTGACTCCACTCATCTGCGCAACAGCTGACCCCACATTCTGGGGCGGGTGAGATTCACAGTGCCCATCAGACATGCAAGAGCATGTGGGTTGTGGTGAAAAGAAGTGGAGTGGTGACTCAGGGGGTTGGAGCGCTTGCCTGGCATGCAGGAGGATCCGGGTTCAAACCCCAGCACCACGTACACAACTAAGTGTCGGAGAAACAAAGTACCCTTCTCATCATATCCCATCAAGGACTTGTGTTAGGACAGAGCCTGACCACCTGACGGAGATCACCCTTGGCTTCCCTCAGGTTTCTTGTTGACAAGGTGACTTTCCCCCTTTTTCAAACTGCATTCTTTGATTTTAGTTGGTTTCAGCACCAGAGATTGAACTCAGCTTTGCTCTACCATGAGCTGCACCCCAAACCCCATTTATTTATTTAGGAGAGAGAGTGTGGGAGATAATTAATTGTATTTTTTCATCTGATCTTGGTTCTTCCAACACTTAGCTGTGTACGTGGTGCTGGGGTTCAAATCCCGTGCCAGGCAAGCGTGGTAACTGCTGAGCCAGCCCTCCAGCCCTTTTTCTTTTTAATTTTTTGTGTTGAGACGGGGTTTTTGCTAAGTTGCTGAGGTCAGCATCTAACTTGTGATCCTCCTGAGAAACTGGGATGACAGTGTGGGCCGTCACATCCCACTCTTTGGAAAGAAGTTGCTAAGTGTAGACCATAATCAAGGGGTGGGATATGTTCCACCTCCTCAACCCCATTTACTTTCAACCCTTAGGAATTTTGCTGTTTCTTCTAAATTAAAATAATATGATGATGATTTTCTTCTTCTTTTTTTAATTGGGACCAGGGATTGAACCCAGGAGCACTTTACCTCCAAGCCACATCCCCAGCCTGTTTTATTTTTTTTAATGTTGAGACAGGGTCTCACTAAGTTGCTGAGGCTGGCTTTGAACTTGCGATCCTCCTGCCTCAGCCTCCTGCCTCAGCCTCCTGAGCTGGGGATTACAGGTGTGCGCCACCACACCTAGCATAAATTTCATTTATAAACAAGAATTTTGCTTTCACATTTTTTGCAAGCTTTATTATACACTGAAAAAAATGATGAATATACTTTAACCATTTCTAGGAAATGGAAGGCCACTTCTCTGTGTGCCTTGGGCAAGCTCCTTTACCTCTCTGTGCTTACCTCTCTAGTATTCCCATGACATGGGGTGGTCTTGAGCAAACATAGTATTAAGAATGCTCTCTGCAGGGCACGGTGGCGCACGCCTGTAATCACAGTGGCTCAGGAGGCTGAGGCAGGAGGACTGCAAGTTCAAAGCCAGCCTTACCTGCTTAGCGAGGCCCTAAGCAGTTTAGCAAGACCCCGTCTCCTAATAAAATATAAAAATGGCTGGGGATGTGGCTCAGTGGTTAGCGCCCCTGGGTCCAACCTCAATACAAAACTAAACAAAACAAAAACAAAAACCAACCCCTCCACACTCTCCAGCCGCAGTAAGCGCCACACAGGACTAACTGGTTAGGACAGTGACGTCACGCTGCCCACTGTCACTTTGCTGGAAATGGAAACCCCACGTGCCCCCTCTTCTCTGTAAAATGCATACATCTTACTGGTGCCTTACAGTACCGTAGCAGTCAGGTTTGTTCTGTTCTCCCACCGACAAAACTGGGCCACTGTCCTTCCCGGTTCCTGCCGCTCCCCTCCCCTGCGTCCTCCCCTGGCTCCGTCCTCTACCGATCTCCCTTCTGCGTTCTTTGCCTTCTGTTTTCAAGACATCCTTTTTGCCCTCTTTTTCTCTCTAGCTGCTACCTATGCCAGAAAGCATGTATCAGTCAGCTTTTTTTGCTGCTGTGACGAAAAGACCTGACAAGAACAGTTTTAGAGGAGAAGTTTTCTTGGGTGCTCACAGTCTCCGAGGTCTCAGTTGGTTGACAGC
>PVKS010037578.1:0-18541 GCA_004027875.1 Aplodontia rufa | reverse complement strand
CAGGGTGGGGGGAGGGCTTAGGAAGAACACCTAGGGGACTGAAGGGTGGTGGGAATATGGGGGAATCATCTCAGAAGGAGATCTCTGACCTCCATGAGATATCCATTTAACTCAGGGGTTCTTCTGGGGGAAACAGCAACATGGGGAACCCAAGCTGGGCATCCATGATATGGCATTATCCCTGGATAACTAAGTATATATACATTTATTCTTGAATGTTTGATAATGTTTCCCCCTCAATTGTAACTCTATATCCATCTAGTAAAAAAAATTTCCGATCTTAATGCAGAACAGTGTTCGACTGTGTGCCACATTTTGTTTAGCCATTCTTTTGTTAAAGGACAGTTCAGTTGCTTTCACTTTTTGACTATTGCGAATAAGAGTGTACTTTGAACATGGGTATATATCTGTTGAGTCTCTGATTTTGCTTCTTGGGTTTATACCCAGAGGTGGTATCATATGGAAAGTGAATCACATTGTGATTTATGTTTAGTTTTTTTAAAAGTTTGACATGCCATTTTATATTCCCAAGGGTTCCAATTTCTCTACGTGCCTACCAGTACTTGTTTTCTCCCCTCCTTTCCCTTTCTCTTCCCCTTTCACTGCCTACTCTGGCCCTCCCATCCCCCCACCCTCCCACCTGTGGGTGTGGGTGTGGGCGTGGTACTGGAGATTGAACCTCCAGGAATGCTTTACCACCTGTCTGCATCCCCAGTCCTATTTTTTTAAAAATTGCTGACGGTTTTGCTAAGTTTCTGAGACTGGCTTCTAATTTGTGATCCTCCTGCCTCAAGCCTCCTGAGTTCTCCCATTTTGGGGGGAGAGTTGGTAAATAGGCATCCTAATGAGTTTGAGGTGGTATTTCACTGTTATTCTATTTGCATTTCCCCAATAACTAATGATATAGATCATTTTTTCAGAATTACTGGCCATCTGTATATCTTCCTTGGATAAATGTCTTTTGACTAGTCCTTTGCTCGTAATTTAGTTGGTTGGTTTTTGTTGATGAAATATAGGAGGTTTTTTGTTTGTTTTGCTTTGGTTTGGTTGTTTTGTTGTTGATTTCGTTTTGCTTTACCACTGAACCACATCCCCAGCTCTTATTTATTTATTGAGACGGAGTCTCGCTGAGTTGTTCAGGACCTCACTAAAATTGCTGAAGCTGACCTCAAGCTTGAGGTTCTCCTGCCTCAACCTCCCAAATGGCTGGGGTTAACAGGCATGCACCACCATGTCTGGCTGGCAATTCTTTATTTATTCTAGCTCTCAATCCCTTGTTAGATGTATGTTTTGCACATATTTTCTCCTATTGTTTAGGTTGCCTTATCGCTCTGTTGATAGCATCCTTCTATGTACAAAATTTTTTAAAAATTTTGATTAAGTTGTCTTTGGTTTGGGTATCATATCCAAGAAATGATTGCCAAATCCAATGTTGTGAATCTTTCCAAACCCTATGTTTTCTTTTGAGAATTCCTAAACTGTTTTGTTCTTTTGTTTTTAAGAGAGAAGGACAGTGAAAGAGAGAGAGAATCAATTTTTTATTGAGTTTTTCACATGGCTTTTGTTGCTCTGAGACTTAGTTGTATACATGGGTGCTAGGGTTTGAACCCGTGCACTCGCACATGCTGAGCCACCACTCCAGCCCCTTCTAAACTATTTTTTAACTCTATTCTTTTGTACAGTTTTAAGTTACCATTTACATTTATTCTTATTGGTTTAAATAGTTACAAATGATGTAATTCCTTTTTTTTTTATGGTACATTGGGATTGAAACTAGGGGCACTGTACCAATGAACTACAACCCTACCCCCCCCCCTTTTAATGGAATGAATGAATTTTATTTTATTTCAGAGATAGAGGGGGAGAGAATCAACTTTATTTTTTTGTTTGGTTTTTGTTTTGTGGTGCTAGGGTTCAAACCCAGATCCTTGCACATGCCAGACAAGCACTCTACCCCTGAGTCACCACTCCAGCACCCCGGTACCTTTTTTAGTTTTGAGACAAGGTCTAGCTAAGTTGCTCTGACTTGCCACCTGCCTAAGCCTCGCTAGTAGCTCTGATTATAGGTATGCAGCACCATGCACCTGGCATTTTCTGTTACCTTTATTTTTATTTATTTTTAAAGAGAGAGGGACAGTTACAGAGAGAATTTATTTAGTTTTCCATGCAGTTTTCGTTGCTCTGACACTTGGTTGTGTATGTGGTGCTGGGGTTTGAACCCTATTCCTCACGCATGCCAGATAAGTGCAGCAACTGCGGAGCCACCGCTCTAGTCCCTTCTGTTACCATTTGTTGTTGACATTAAGAAGGAAAAATTGTTACATCAGACTTCTACATGTGTCCATCAGAATATAAAAACTATAGTTATTTGGTATGTTATGAAATGTTAAAGAAATACGTGAAGAGGCTCTTTTAGGAAACGGAAATTTTTCCTTCTTTTCCCCTCCTTTAATTTGCATTTTCAGTCCACTTAACCTACAGCATTCTCTCAATCTGTTTTTATGCTTGAAAGATAATCATTTATCAGCCATCCTTTCATTGTTTTAAAATAGAATTTGAAATTTTTTCCTATTTTCTTTAACTTATAGGCTCCAAGAAATAACACTTTGGTAGATTGTTAGCATAATTAATAATAAATTAAAACAACAAAACACCTATTTTGATTATAAATGGCTAAATATAGGAAATTCTGTTAGTCTCGTGTGAAGTCTCCCAGCCTACCCAGCTAATTCATGCATTTGTTACTGTTGAAGACAGTGTTCTGTATCAGTTCTGTTTCTATCAGTATAAGTAATGAGAAAGCATTGTTCATGTAACTAAGTAGGTATTAATGAAAGGAGTTTTATTTAGCAGTGCCACTCATTTTTTTCAGGCTTTAAATGTCAAATATCACTTGCCAAAAATTATTTTTGTCTCTTTATTAGCTTTATCAGGTCTCCTGTCAGTTTTGTTGAAAGCAAGTATTGGAAACTTCCTGACAAGAGAAAGGATTTGCCACGTTGCTTGTTGCTCATTCAGTTTCCTAATACCTTACCTCCGTATTTTTTCTTTGGCTTTATGAAGGTTTAAAGCCTTGAAGCAGTCCTGAATCTGAATAGGTAGGATTCAGAGTGGGTGAGTGATAGAACTTTGTTTTGTAAAATGAAAAAAAGGCTAATGAGTGGAGTGCCTTGTGTCTTTTTAGGCAACTTAGTTTTAAGAAAAAGTACATAGGGAAGTTGAAAATCAAGAAATAGACTCCAAATTAAAATATTGCGTGTAAAGTCTTAGGGTTACACTCTACGGATCTGAGATTACAGGCATTTATTTTAAAAATCGTAACAGCTGCCTGTGGAAAGGCCACCTGAGGCAGTGTTAGGATTTTTTAAGTGAAGGTTTTGAGCCGTACATGAAGGTGTAGATATTCTTTTTTCAAATATCTGTAAATATAGGTACACTGATAATGGTGCTGACAAATCACACAAATCATTTAATACGTCATAAACTCCTAATTTTTAGACAAATCCTTGTGTCATAAATATTGTTATTTTAGCTGTGAATCAACCATATATTCCATCCAAAAACAAAACCAAATGCCCTGATAAAATTAAACAACAGAATAAAGCTGGGAGGGAAAAAGGGGGATGTGGAACAGGGGTTTCATTTTTAAAATCAGTGGTGCAAACTTCACCCTCCAGACTACTTGTTACTGTAAACCATGATTAAAAATGTTAGCTAATTCATAGACATTGCTGATATTTGTTGATCAGAAAATTTTTATTTTAGATATTGACTATTGTTTCTTGGGGAGATGCAAAGTGATCCTGCGGTCGTTACTAAGTTGTGATCAGAGAAAACTCTTAGGAGTTTTAATTGGGAATTTTGATTGAAGAAAAACTGAGATGGCTTTCTTAATTTTTCTTTAAGGATGGGTCTTCAGTTAAGGAAGTTGAAACCTACCACCAGACGCGTGCTTTAAGGTCTTTGAGAAAAAATGCACAGACTTCTTCAGATTCTAGTTTTGATAAGAATATGGAAATAACGGAGAAACATGCTAATGGCAGGCATTTTACAAGGTAAAGCAAACTGGTTGACTGCTAATTCAAAATCGTTTTTAAAGTTATAAATAAGGTTTTATACTTAATTTTTAAGTATATTTTTATCACTTATCAAGATTCCAGTGTAATTTATTTAAAATGAAATTGCCACAAATGAATATTACTGAACTGAAAGTTAATTATATTTATTTTCTTGTTAAAGAATAGCATTTGTGATATATATGGGTGAAGCTGACAAGGTTGGTTAAAGCAGTGTCAGTTCTCTTAAGTATTTGAGTATCGAAAGAAGCTTCATGACTGTAACTTGCTCGTGATTTGTAGTTCTGCTTCATATTCTGAACAAAGCCTTCATTGAAAATAGTTCTGTCTGATTGCCTGGTATCAAGTTTCTCATCAATTTTGAATTTCTGTATGTTCCTGTGCTTCTAAAGCAGTCTTTATAAAGGAAACAAAACGTTTTTGTTTTGTTTTATTAGTCTGGTGGGATTACATGCTTTATACATATTTAAATTTCGTTTCTCTAGAACCTTAAGGTAGTTGGCCTAAATCCCATTTAAATCACATTTTGAGGAATCAAGTTTCAAACTACCTAATTGGTAGTATAAGTTCATGGAACTGGAATGAGTTTGGTTCAGAGAAGATTTAAATCTAAGTGAGTTTAAAACATTTATTTTCTACAAAAACATTTTGGTGTGTAAGAAATGGGGGGAATGCCCCAATTAGAGTAAAAATTGATGAATGCTTATTTTTACATTGTCTTTGTAAGTAAATTATCCTTTAATGACTTAGAAAAACTGGAACTCTCCTGCTCTTAAATGGAATTTTTAAAATTCTGTGTAGCATATTATCCAGATAAATAAGATTATGCTTTTTTTAAGTTTCTGAGCTTTGGGGTATTTTTTTTTCAATTATTTAATCAGTCTTTTTTATTATGTATTTTTAAATTTGCATCATTTTCATTCATTACTGTAGAGTGTTTACTAATGTGTTTCTTGGAATCCACATTATCAGCCATTGAAACACACAGCATTATTATTATTATTTTTTTTTTTTTTTCTTTCAAGAGAGAGGGACAGTGAGAGAGACAGAGAAAGAGAGAAACAACTTTATTTAGTTTTTCACATGGCCTTGGTTGCTCCAACACTTAGCTGTGTACGTGGTGCTGGGGTTTGAACTCGGGTCCTCATGCTTGCCAGGCAAGCGCCGAAACCGCTGAGCCACCGCTCCAGCCCCTATTATTATTTTTTTTTAAGGGCTGAGAACTGAACTTGGGGCCTTGCTCATGCTGGGCAAGTGCTGTGCCACTGAGCTAAATCCCCAACCCCACACAGCATTATTTTATGAGATACGAAACCAAAAAAAAATCTGAGTTTTTTTTCTATAATATCAGTTGTGAAACACATCTAGTTTTAGGGGTATTAAAATGGGAGGGACCTGGGCATGGTGATACACTTCTATAAGTCCGTATTCCCAGCAATTTGGGAGGCTGAGCAGGAGGATCACAAGTTTGAGACTCGCCTCAGCAACTTAGTAAGACCCTGTCTCAAAATTATAAAAAAAATTAAAAAGGACTGAAGAGTGTGGCTCAATGGTTAAGCACCCATGGAGGTTCAGTACCCGTACCAAAAAGTAACTTAAATTAAATAGGGAGAGGGAATTACAACTTTTAGAATACATGAAATGTACTGTAAGACCCAGTATTTCTGAGTCTTTAAGTCTTCTGTTCTTGAAACTGGTGGAGTGGTCAATGAATTCTCTTTGAGAATTTACAAATTATTTATAGTCTCAAGAAAAAAAAGGTTATTTTGGATCACTAAGAGTGCCTTTTAATAGAGAATTGCTGTAAAATGTTAGGCCCTGCATTGTGTTTACAATTGACTTGGCACCAAGTAGTACTGCCTTGATATTCAGATTTATGAGTTAAAAACGGTCTGACTGGGACTAGAGCAGTGGTTACGGCACTTGCCCAGCATGTGTAAGTACACACATTCAAACCCCAGCACCCACGTACACAATTAAGTGTCAGAACAACGAAAGCATGTGAAAAACTAATTTTAAAAAAATTGATTCTGTCTCTCTCTCTCCCCCTTTCCTTCTCTCTTTATAAAAAAAAAAAAAGTCTGACTTTCATACATAAATAATTCATTTGCTTCCAAGGGAAGGCCTCCTGATGTGATGTCATGGCATGCTGTTTAAGTCAAAGTTTGGAGAACTACAAATACAGCAGTGGACGAGATATAGTCATGATCCACAGTACTACATAACAAATGTGATACAGAGCAAATGAAATTCAGAAGAAACTGATAAGGGAAATATCAGCAAAAGCACATATTAGGTCAATATTTTTTTGTTTGGTTGAATTTATAATTTTATGTATATAAAACAGATAACATTTGTTTGGCTTTATATGGTCATACAAAAATTTTAATATTGAAAGTCCTCAAAAGTTTTTACCTTTAAAATAATCTCTTCGGGCTGGAATTGTGGCTCAGCAGTTGGAGCACTTGCCTGGCATGTATGAGGACCCGGGTTTGAACCCAGAACCACATACATAACAAAGGCCAGATGGAAAAAATAAATAGCAATTGATTCTCTCTTAAAAAAATGAAATAAAACAATCTCTTCCATTATTCAGGTGTGTAAAACATTGTTCTGGGCTTCATGCTGGAAATTTATTAATGCAATGTATTAAACATAATTATTTTTGATCAGAATCTAAAGATGAATGTCTTAGTATTTTTTAGATACCTTCTAAAATATATTGAATTCCTGTCAGTTTTAATTATGTTTAAAGCGGTTTTATTGAGATAAAATTCACATGCCACAAAATTAATGATTGTAAAATATAAAACTGAGTGTGTTTTAGTAATAGTATACAGTTATCACTAATTTCAGAACATTTTCATGACACCCAAAAGAAACTTTATGCCTGTTAGCCCCCTGTGTCTCCTGCCTGTCCCTAAAGCCTTGGGAACTATGAATCTGTTTTCTGTGTGGATTGACTGTTCTGGTCATTTCATATAAACGGGATTATACAATATATGACTTCTTTTGCTTGGTACAGTGTTTTCATGTATGTGGTATGGATCACTACGTTATTTTTCCAGTTGCTGAATAAGATTCCATTGTGTGGGCATATGCCATGCTTTTATTCATTTACCAGTTGATGGGCATTGACGTATTTCTACGTTTGGGGTGAATAATGATATAAACACTGGTGTACTGATTTTTGTATGGATATGGGTTTTGAATTCTTTTGAGAATATACCTGGAAATGCGATTGCTGGGTCAAATGGTAATCCAAATTTGGAGGAACTACCAAACTATTTTCCAAGGCAGCTGCACCAACAGTGTTTGAAGGTTCCAATTTCTCTTATCATTGCCAACACTTGTCATAATCCATCTTTGGTATTAAGCCATTCTAGGTTTCTGATTTGCATTTTCCTAAGGGCAAATAATGTTGAGTGTTTTTTATTTGCTTATTGTCCATTTGCATGTCTTCTATGGAGAAGAATCCTATTTAAAACTCATCTCTCATTTCCCTGTAATTCAGATCATTATTACAAATGTTGTTCATTAGTGTATATGGTAGTAACATCAGGATTTGTTTGATAAAGCTTATATAAAATGAACTACATAGTATTTTTGAGTTCTCCTTTTGTACTTTGCCAGTTTCTTACCTTTTTCGCTATTTCCTGTATGCTGTACTCTAATAATTAATCTATTCCCTTCCTTCCTTCTTCTTTTTTTCCTCTTTGTTTTCTATTTGGATCTTAAAGATCAGAGAACCAAGATGATTAGGAAGTTACAGAAAGATATGAATAAGTATATCATGATGATGGGATCTAAAGTCCAGTGATCCATTGACTTTCATCAGAGTCACAGGGGTTGACAAAGTCTAGCTACTTGCCTTTGTAAATAATTTCTCCAGAGTGGCCAGCCATGGCCATTCATCTTGGTTGTGACAGACTCTATGGCTTATAAGCCTAAAATATTAGTATCTTACAACATAGTAAAAAGTTACCAATTCCTACAAGGATAAAAGCACTTCCTGTCCTTGTAGGCCAACAAAAAAGGTAATATACTGCTTTAAAATCATTGTTCCCATCTTCTTACATGATAGGGAGAGAAGGGCTCTTTAAAAGTCTTTGAGCCTATGAATTAACTTTAATTAATTGCTCAAAAGTATTTTATTTTTTATTTTTACCTGTGTGCAAGAGAGGTAAGGAATCAATGATTTACATTGTTATAAAAATATATAAATATCTGGATAAGATGGATTCATTTATCTTAAAGTATAATAGTTAAAATTCTACATGTATAAACTAGACCACTTGCAAATATTGATTGATTAACAAATACATCCTGTCCACATATGAAAAATTGAGTCACTAAAAGTAGGTTAATGAAGCATGGTATTTTGTTTGCTCAGTGGATTTCTTCCTTTTTTTTTTTTTTTAATTATAGGGATAGTAAAAGAGAGAAAGAGAGATTCAATTTTTATTTAGTTTTTCATGTGGCTTTTATTGCTCCAACACTTTGTTGTGTACGTGGTGCTGGGGTTCAAACCCACGTCCTTGTGCATGCCAGGCAAGCACCATAATGGCTGAACCACTGCTTCAGTCCCTGCTCAATGGATTGGGGGGGGGGGTTGGATTTGGAAAGTGTTTGTTCCAATTCTTTAGATTCTGCCAGCCAGTTTATAGGTGTGATACCAGATTCAGGGATGGAACTGTTTCTACATGTAAATGACAATGATGTTGTGTAAAGACTGTAGCCAGCAGACGTTCCTAGAATGCAGTTGATATATCACTAAGGAGCATTAGTCCTATTTATATTGTAAATTCTTCAAGGATATAGGACCACTAAATTCCTGTGGCATAAAACATATTGTTTTTTTTTTTTTGTTTTCGCACAGTGTTTAGTTCACCTACTTAAATACTTAGACTTAAGATTTCAATTCTAAGATGGGATTCTAAGATGTTGTTTAGCCATAACTTGTATAACCATAGATATTTTCAAGCTATTTTTTTTTAGGTTTTTAAGTATCTGAATATTTACTCTCCAGGCTGATTTAACTATTTATCTAATAGTATTATAGACTATAGAATTCATAGTCATGTCAGTTATTTTGACTTATTTAATATATTTTTTCCTATAGGCAGTTGGCTAGACAGCAGGCTAATAAAAAAAAAGAAGAGTGCAAGGAAGGTAAGTAATGTTAATGACATTTCAGATATTTAAAATGTGTAATTAATGTTTTGTTTACAGGCTTATTTAGGTACATACAAGAATCTGTATTATTTAGAGTGCAGTTTGTTAGGTTTTTGACATGAGTATGTGCATGAAGCCATCACCACAATAAGAAAATGAAGATGATATGACAAGAAGTGTCTGCATGCGCCTCTATAATCTCATATCCCACCCACCCCCATTCCACCGTAACCATCAATCTGCTTTCTGTCACTATAGATTAGTTTGCATAATTTAGAGATTTATAGAAATGGAACCATATACCTTGTATTCTTTTTCAATTGGTTTCTTGGAGGGGATGTTTTGTTTTGGTACTAGGTATTGAATCCAGGATTGCTATGTCCCCACCCTTTTAGAATTTTTAAAAAATTTTGAGACAAGGTCCCCCTAAATGGCTGAGGACCTCTCTAAGTTGCTAAGGCTAGCCTTGAACCTGCCATTCTCCTGCCTCAACCTCCCCAGCTGCTAGGATTATAGGAGTGCACTTTCACACCTTGCTGTTGGTTTCTTTCCCTTAGCTAATTTGAATATCACACCATGTTGCATTTTATTGGTAGGTATAGTACATTTTATCATACACCACATTTTAGCCCTTCATCTTTTGGTGGACTTGAGTTGTTTCCGGTTATGGCTATTAGGAATTGCTTTAACATGGACAAGTCTTTGTATTGCACATCCTTCTTCTCTTGGGGGTGGAAGGACTAGATCACATAGTAGGTATATATTGTAACTTTATTTTTGATCTCTAATATTAAAAAATGTAAGTTTGGAGCTGGAGCAGTGGCTCAGTTGTTAAAGCACTTGCCTGGCATGTGCAAGGACCTGGGTTCAAACCCCAGCACCACATACACAACTAAGTGTTGGAGAATCGGAAACCAGATGAAAAAGTAAATAAAATTGATATTCTCCCTCTTCCCCCCCCAAAAAAAATAAATCTTAGTATAAGATACTATAATTTGCCACATGAAGCCGGGCATGGTGGCACATGCCTGTAATCCTAGTAGCTCAGAAGGCTGAGGCAGGAGGATCACAAATTTAGAGCCAGCCTCAGTGACTTAGCAAGATCCTGTCTCAGAAAAAAAAAAGGGGTTGGTGATATAGCTCAGTAGCTAAAAGCCTCTGGGTTTAATCCCTGGTACCAAAAAAAAAAAGAAAGAAAGAAAAGAAAAGTTTACTTAAAAGTTCAGTTATTCAGTTGATTCATTTTCGAATTATTTTAAGTTCAAACCTTTGTATTTTTATGTATGCGCCTATGAAGACAAAGTGGTTCCAGTTACTCGATCATTGAGAACTAGGAACATTGTTCAAGCTACAGAACACTTGCATGAAGAAAATGGTGACGTTGAAGTTCGCCGCAGTTGTAGGATTAGAAGTCGCTATGGCACTGTGAACCAGTCTGTGCTATTTGACAAGCTTATAACTAAGTAAGTGGAAATTTCTCAGGTCAAGATAACTTATCTGGCAAAAACTTTGTTAAAGGATCATGAATTTTTGATCCTCCTAAATATTTATTGCCTTTAGTTTGAATAAAGCATAAAGGAGAATGATTATTAAAGGCCTTTGTAGTGATCTTTATGTGTTTTCATTCTCAGAATGTAAAGATATTTTTGCATAAGTAAATCAGTGTGTTTCCTCCTGAAATACATTTATCAATATTTTTAAAGCACTGCTGAAGCTGTACTTCAGAAAATGGATGACATGAAGAAGATGCGCAGACAGCGAATGAGGGAGCTGGAAGACTTGGGAGTGTTTAATGAGACGGAAAAAGTAAGCATTCTTTCATTAAGGGGGTGATTTAATCTGTTTGAGTTTTGTTTTTCTATAGTGCATAATCCATTTTTGGTTAAATTATTTATCCCTTTAGCATTTGATCAGTCACTTATTATGGCTAGAGTTCTAAGAGTTTATAAGTATAAATATCTTCATTTTAAGAAAGACTGAGGGGTGGGAATTTAACTCAGTGGCAGAGCACTTGCCTAGCTTGCTCAAGGCCCCAAGTTTGGTCCTCAGCCCTGAAAAAAAAAAAAAGAAAGAAAGAAAGACTGGGTGCCAGTTACAAGTGTTGCAAGCCTATAATCCCAGTGACTCCGGAGGCTGAGGCAGGAGGATTGCAAGTTCAAGGCCAGCCTCAGCTACTTAAGCCCTAAGCAACTTACGGAGACACTATCTCAAAACGGACAAAATTAAAATTTAAAAAAGGGCTGTTAATGTAGCTCAGTGGTAGAGCACCCCTGGGTTCTGTTCCCAGCACCAAAAAGAAAGATTGGAGAGTCTTAACGAGTTTTCTACAAGCATGTATTTAACATTAATGACTTTTATTTAAATATTTGTAGGGCAATCTTAATGTGTACACAAGAGGAAAACAAAAAGATATTCAAAGAACTGATGAAGAAACAACTGATAATCAAGAAGGCAGTGTGGGTTAGTGTTTTCTGTTTTCTGGGTTTGAATTTACGTACTTTTTATTTAGTAGGAAATAGCCCATTCATTCAGAAACTGAGACAAGAGTTAAAGGGTCTTAGGATTTGTTAAAAGAAGTGGGGACATGGAAGAGCTTCCAAGAACAGTATGTCTTTTTTGGGAAAGTAACTGAAATCAATATCTCTAAGACAAATAATGTTGGTTTGCTTGCACAACACATCTATAGACAACATTGCATCAATTTTAATTAAAAGGTGATAAAAGTTAGGTTTTCCTATTCCATGTAGGACTTATTAGCATAATTATTTTTTACTGAGTGCAAATCAGTTTTCTGAAATGCATTTTAAATGTTCGCTGAGGATGTTTTATCATAGCAGATTGAGTTCTGCTGCGTGCTACTCAGCCACAGCCAGAGGAGTTAGATGGAATGTCAAACTTAAGTTTAAAGGCAAAAGGTAAATGAGGAGATGTTAAAACTTGTCGAAACGTTACATGAACTTGGAAGCTTTAAGTATAGCTGCCTGTGTTAATAAAATCTGAAGAACATTGTAAACTTTAGTTTGGTGCCTTCATACTTTTCCTTTGCTTTTTTTCTTCTCTATGATGGTTTTTAATTCTGTAATTTTTTTACTTCATTAAAAAGAAATCTTTAATGTAAAAGAATTAGAAGTTCCTTCTATGAACAGTCGTGGAGTAGATAAGTTTTTAAAGTGTGGGGGGGTCTTTTCCTGTGCAGCTCTCATGTTAAAACGTGTTAACATGTTGGTGAATATGCTTCTGAAACTGTTCCTTAATTATAGAATCATCTGAAGAGGGTGAAGACCAAGAAGACGAAGATGATGGGGAAGACGAAGATGATGAAGAAGAAGATGATGAAGACGAAGATGAAGATGAAGATGAGGAAGATGGAGAAGAAGATAACCAGAAGCGATATTATCTGAGACAGAGAAAAGCGACTGTTTACTACCAGGCTCCATTGGAAAGTAGGTGATATACATAGTCTCTGCGGACATTATTTGTATTAGTTTTTTTTTTGTTTGTTTGTTTGTTTTTACTATGCCTTCTTTGTTTTCAGTTTTTCCCCTCATGTTTCCATTCTGCTAAATATTCCCGACTATTGTCTTAACCTATCCTAATTTTATAAGAAATCATTTCTTCCAAAGAAAGTTAAAGTTTGTTGCCTTGAGCAAAGCAAATAATTGAACTATTTTGAAATTTCTTATCTGTCTTTTAGATCACATAGTAGTTTCTTCTTGATTTGTCAGTCTGTATAGATAGGACTGCTTTTCATTTATGTTAGCATTGCAATATTTTAGGCTTTCATTGCTGATGATCACCTGTTATGCATCTGCATAACAATGGCTGTTTATGGCCAGTGTGTGTTTTGGTTGGTTGGTGTCTGTGCTATACATATTTTCAACAGTGACCCTCAGACATAAATGATATGTAACATATATTCTATAGTAGATATTATTAACACTTTCATGGAAGACAAGTACTTTTGTAAGTATTTAGATGAAGAGCAGTTATTATATATATATTTCTTTTCTTTTCTTTTCTTTTTTAGAACCTCGTCACCAGAGAAAGCCTAACATATTTTATAGTGGTCCAGCTTCTCCTGCAAGACCAAGATACCGATTATCTTCTGCAGGACCTAGAAGTCCTTATTGTAAACGAATGAACAGGTGTGGTTCTAAAATAATAATTTATGATGACATCATTGTTAGGGCAGGATTCTGGAGTCTTTGGACTGAGCATGTTAGAATTCTCGAACTGCACATTTAGAAGAGCTGCTCTATCTTTAGCACTCTATTCCCTAGGACCACTGACTAGTTTTTGCTTTTGCTTCCGCTAATGGAAGTGTTAATGATCTCCTTGGTAAGGTAGTTTATGCCATTGTCCTATACTTAAATAAGAAGTTACCATTGACTCAGTGTTTACTGTATTCCTGGTTCTGTGTTAAGCATTTTATATAGGTCGTTTCATCTAATCTCCACATTTAGAGTATAGATTTAGTCTTCACATACTATCACAGCTCTTTCCCATCATAACAAATGATCTGAGTTATATAACTTCTAGACTTCTTGTGATCTTTTCTGGATATATATTAGGAAATGTTTATTTTCTTTGACTATTAAAATTATTTGTGAGTTTCTTTTCTTCTACATCTCAACATTAGATGTTAAGTAACATTCTACATTAGGTTGTTGCTAATCTATCAAATTTAAGTCCAGAGAAGTGTTCAGTGCTAATTCCCCATCCTTCTAAGTAAGGAAAAGTTTTTTTTGATGCATTGGAACAGTCAGGGTTATATAGCAGTATTATGACGGTTCATCAATGAGAGAGAAGAATAAAAAGGCAGGGCAAAAAGTTGATGTAGAAATGGCACTTTCCCCCTAATGTTATTAATTTGCTCAGAACTAAGACTGAAATCTTAGTAGATTTCAACCTTTTTTCTTTTTTCTTTTCTTTTCTTTTTTTTTTTAATTAAAGTGAGAGGGAGAAAGAGAAAAAGAATCAATTTTATTTATTTTTTTCTTCTGGTATTTGTTCCTCTGACACTTAGTTGTGTGTGGGGTGCTAGGGTTCAAACCTGGGTCCTCATGCATACCAGGCAAGTGCTCTAACTGCTGAGCCACTGCTCCAGCCCCGATCTCAACTGTTTGAACAGTTTTGGAAAGTCTCACCAAAACAAACTGGTTATGTTTTAGTCATGGAAGGTAGCACCTTACGAAGCACTGAAAATTACTCTCTTTTAGGAAAAGTAAGAAATACACTTGCGTCTTTAAGTCATTTCATTTCATTTCATTGTCAGAATCACAAGTGTACATTTTATGTTTCTAGGTTGTTTTTTTTCCCCATCATCCCTTTTCTTCTGACTAGTGCTTAGAAGGAGGGAGGATCATGAAGGCAAATTTAGCCTGTCAGGGCTTTTCAGGATGATTGTATTTGAAGAGAGATTGTGTTGTTGGTATTCCCATGGACCCTGAGAATATGGTTACAGGCCTCTTGTTTTGGTAGTGAAGAAAAGAAGACAATATAGTGCCTCCTTGGAATCCCCACCACCATCAACTTACAGGGTTAGAGTAATCACCTTGTTACCTGACTCAAGGGGCAGACCTCATTTGATCCAGCAGAAGGAAGAGGTTCACAGTTACCTTGAGATTCAGTGTCTTCTCACATTTTGAATAGATTTATGCTTCTGGAAGTAACATTTGTTGATGTACTAGCTCTATAGTTAACACAGTGTATCTTGCAGAAAGTTTTTGTTTTGTTTTGTTTTGTTGTTTTATCATTTGGTGCTCATGAATTTCCACATTTGGCTACTGGGTTCTAGTGTTTCCCTGTGAAAAATGTTTCATGTTGTTGAGTAGCTCCTTGGTATAGAAATCTTCTGCCAATTATTTAACAAATGTTTGTGTGCTACCGGGTGCCAAGCTATTGATATAAAAATGACTAAGGCAGAATTCCTGCCCTTGGCTCTCATAGACCAATGGAAGATAGACACATTTAAATCAGGTATGGACTTCAGACAGTTAAGCTGTCCCAAACTACATTATTTGACTTGTGATCTTCTTAGTGGTTTAAACAACCTCTTTAAACTTCTTTTTTGTGTGTGGTAGTAGGTTTATATTAATACAGTGTACCTTTTTTTCCCCCGGTGTCAGGGATTTTGAATCCAGGGGCACTCAACCACTTGAGTAACATCCCCAGCCCTTTTTATTTGTTTATTTATTTTAGCCCTTTTTATTTTTATTTTGAGATGGAATCTTGCCAAATTTCCTGGGGCCTAAGTTGCTGAGGCTGGCTTTGAACTTTGCAGTCATCCTGTCTCCGCCTCCCACGCAGCTGGGATTACAGTTGTACACCACCACATCTGGCCAGTTTACCCATATAAATTGTACAGCTCGTGGCTTTTGGCATGCTCGGAGTTCTGCATCTGTCACCAGTCCATTTTGAAACATTTCCATCACCTCAAAAAGAGACCTGGAATGTTCAGTGATCACTGTCCAGTATCTTCATTCCCCTAGCAACTACAATATCACTTTCTCTCTAGTTTTGCTTATTTTGTGTATTTCTTATAAGTCACTGGTTTCTTTCATGCAGTTTAACCTTTTCAACGTTCATCCATGTTTCACCATTATCAGTACTTCATTCTTTTTTATTGCCAAGTAAGATTCCATCATATATATCCACCATATTTTGTTTGTCCTTTTATCAGTTGATAAATATTTGTGTGTTTCACTTTGGCTATTACTACTTATGCTGCTGTAAACATTCATGTGCAAGTTTTGTATGAACATATGTTTTCATGCCTTTGGGTATATAATTCCACTGGAGTGGAATTGCTGAGTCAAATGATAACTATAGTGTTTGAGGAGCTGCCAGATTGTTCTCCAAAGTTACTGCTCTGTATTATATACCCTGTAACTTCCTTGCCAAGATGTTGTAAAGACCTCATACCTTCTAACAAGCTTAATGATGTAGTGATCCTTTTTACTTGAAGATGCTAACTTGTTTTTAGCTCATATACTCCTTAAGCTACTGAGGCAGGGAAACAAAGCACATGTCCAAAGCAGCATTTGAACATTGTTCTTAGTATCTTCAAGTAGTTAAGAAGCCGTGCTACCACAAAGCAGGATCTTCCAGTGTCTGTAGGCACGCTTACCGTAGTGGAGCTTTAAGAATGCTGCCTTGAATCAGGATTCTCTTCCTTTTAGTAATTTAAGGTTTATTTTCATACACAGTTACTGGAACAAACTTAGCCACTTGGTACAACAAGGTAGCATAGTAGCCACTTGCTTCACCAATTCCAAAAGCCTCCTTATCTGTTAGAGAACTGGAACTGGCAAGAAGTTGAAGCTCAGGTTAGGTTCAAAGTGCTGGTCCAATGCTTGTCCTTGCCAGGTTTTTCATTGCCCTTTTGTAAAATGGTGGAAAAAATGAGTGGATGTGGGTATGTGTGTTTCACACATTTTTTTTTAATTGAAATAATGGCCTTTCTACAGTATAGAATACTCACTAAGAACCTGGACTCATTAACTAGGACTGTCTGGTTTCAGAGTTCAGCTCTACCACTTATTAGTGGCCTTTGTCAAGTTATTTAACCTCTTTCTGCTTCTGTTTTTTGATCTGTAGAATGAGGACAGTAGCACCTATTTCCATATTGTGAGAATTAGAAGAGTTAATATATGCAAAGCATTTAATATACTCTCTGGCATATATTAAGTGCTGTGTGGGTTTGCTATCATAACTTTACACTGATGTTTTAAATTAATTTTTTAACTAGGCATGGTGGTACACGTGCCTATAATCCCAGTGATTCAGGAGGCTGAGGCAGGAGGATCACAAGTTCAAAGCCAAACTCAGAAACTTAGTGAGGCCCTAGGGAACTTATTGAGACCCTGTCCCAAAATAAAAATATAATAAAAACGGCTGGGGATGTAGCTCAGTGGTTAAGTGCACCCGGGGTTCAATTCCCAGTATACCCCACCTCCCAATTTTTCTTTTTTAATTTTTGTTTTTGTGGGTTTTTTTTTTTTTTTAATACTGGAATTGAACTCAAGATCTATCTAAGTGCCTGAGTCTTCTTTGAAATTACAGTCCTCCTGTCTCAAGCCTCCAGGGTAGTAGGGATTATAGCTGTGTGCCACTGCACCCAGCCTGATGTTTAAAATTAATTTCTACTTTGCAAATCAAATATTGGAAACTTTATATTGATCTACAAGATTTTGTTGTTTGTGAAATAAAATCTTGGAATTCACCAGTGTAGTAGTATTTACAATGTGGATATTTTAAATAGGCAGACATAGTTTTGAATTCTGGCACCATCAGTGTCTTTTTTTTTTTTTTTTTTTTTTAGAAAGAAAGAAAGAGGGGACAGAGAGAGAGAGAAAGAGGGAAGCAATCTTTATTTAGTTTTTCACGTGACTTTCATTCCTCAGACACTTCATAGCGTATGTGGTGCTGGGGTTTGAACTCTCATCTTTGCGCTTGCCAGGCAAGCACTGTAACCTCTAAGCCACCACTCCAGCCACACCATCAGTGTCTTAATTTTGGTATTTTGTTCAAGTAATTTAACTTGTGAGCTACATTGACCCCCTACTGTAAAATTAATCTACCAATACTGTACTTGCCCAAGTTTTTAATTAAGATTAAATGAGGGGGACTGGAACTCAATGGTTGAAGTGCTTGCCTGGCATGCTTAAGGACCTGGGTTCAAACCCCAGCACCACATACACAGCTGAGTGTCAGAGAAACAAAGCCCAGATTTAAAAAAAAAAAAAAAAAGTTGATTTTTTTCGCTCTCTTCCTCTTTAAAGGAAAAAAAAAAAGATTAAATGAGGGGCTGGAGTAGTGGCTCAGTAGTAGTGTGCTTGCCTACCATGCATGAGGACCCAAGTTCAAACCCCAGCACCACATACACAATTAAATGATGGATGTATCAAGTAGGCATGAGAAGGAGCCTGTAAATGTTAGTCAGTTTTATAAATTGTGCAATTTGTCTTAAGTACATGAATACATAGTAAGTTCACACACACTTACATGAATTATGTAATACTTAGAGTCTGTAATGGTTTTTTTTTTTTTTTTCTTTACAGAGACTGAGGGAGAAGGAATTAATTTTAATTTTGATTTTCCTTCTGGCCCTTGTTTCTCTGACATTCAGTTGTGTATGTGGCATTGGGGTTCAAACTAAGGTCCTTGCGCATGCTAGGCAAGCGCTTAAATAACTTTTTTTTTTTTTTTAAGAGAGAGGGACCGTGAGAGAGACAGAGGAAGAGAGAAACAACTTTATTTAGTTTTTCACATGGCCTTAGTTGCTCCAA
>PVKS010037577.1:0-18535 GCA_004027875.1 Aplodontia rufa | reverse complement strand
GGAGTGGTGGCAGAGACCAGAATGCTACTGCGTCCAGGTAAGAGATCAGCAGGGCTGCGGTGGGGGTGGGGGGGGTTTGAAGGGACGGGACCCCCTACCGGGCGCCTGCCCTGCAGCACTTGTAAGTGCTGTCCTGGATCCCCATACTCAGAAAGACTACTTACACAGGGCTCTTGGGAGAGCATCCCACTTGACTGATGATGCCTGCTTGGGCCCAACAGGCAGGGCAGCAGCCTGCCTCTTTACTGGCACGACTTGCAGTACTGCAGTGCCTCTCCCACCTCTGGTGCACCTCACAGGGTTCTTGGTGAAGTGCAGATTCTGAGACAGCAGGTTTGGGTGACCTGAGGCAGCAAGTTTAACAAGACCGCAGGGACAGAGGCCAGTGTTGCTGGGCCAGAGGCCTCACTCACATAGGAAGGATGGAGAGAATGTACTCTTTCTCCCCACACATGCTCCTGGGGCCTAACAGAACACGCTCAACAAATGCTGACTGAATTGAGCTGGTCATTTTCATGCACATGATTTTCAGCCAACGGCTATAATAAAGAACTTTAAAAAAAAAAAAACTTCCGGAACTTATCTTAACTTTGGGAAGGCCATGTATGCCAAACCCTTAGCTAGCATAACACTAAATGGAGAAAAGTTGAAAGCATTTTCACTAAGACAGACAAGGCTGCCCGCTTTTACCACTTTTATTCAATATAATCCTTGAGTCCCTTGCTAGAACAATCAGGTAAGGGAAGGAAATCAAAGGGATAAGAATAGGAAAAGAGGAAGTCAAACTATCTCTTTTTGCTGATGACATGATCCTATAGCTGGAAGATTGAGAAAACTCCACCAGAGAACTGCTAGAGCTAATAAACACATTTGGCAAAGTAGCAGGCTACAAGATCAACACCCCTACATCAATAGCTTTCCTATACACTAACAATATTAGCACAGAAGAAGAAATCAGGAAATTGGTCCCAGTCACAACATCCTCTAAAAGAATACAATATTTGGGAATTAATCTAACAAGAGAAGTAAAAGATCTTTACAAGGAAAATCATCAAACACTGAAAACAGAGATTGCAGAAAACCTGAGAAGATGGAAAGATGTTCCATGCTCTTGGTTAGGCAGAATTAATATAATTAAAATGGCCATTCTACCAAAAGCACTATACAGATTCAATGCAATCCCCATCGAGGTTCTAATGTCATTCTTTATAGATACAGAAGAAGCAATTCTCAAATTCATTTGGAACAACAAGAAGCCCTGAATAGCCAAACACTACCAAGCAAGAAAGATGAAACAGGCAGCTTTACAATATCAGATCTAAAATTATACTATAGAACTATAGTATTAAAAACAGCATGGCACTGGTATCAAAATAGAAATGAAGACCAATGGAATAGAATAGAAGCCTCTGAGACAAACCCACAAATCTTTAAACATCCGATCTTTGACAAAGAGGGTCAAAATATAACATGGAAAAGAGACAGCCTATTCAACAAATGGTGCTGGACAAACTGGACAGCCACTTGCAGAAAATTGAAATTAGATCCTTATTTCTCACCTTGCACAAAAATCAAATCTAAATGAATCAAGGAATTAGAAATTAAACCAGCTACCATACAAATGCTAGAAGAAAAATTAGGACCAACACTCCAGCATATTGGAGTTGGCAATGATTTCCTCAACAAGACTCCTAAAATGAACGAATTATAGTAAAAAATCAATGATTTGGGATGCCATTAAACTAAAGTTTCTATACAGCCAAGGAAATAGTCAAAAACAGTCAAGAGACATCCTACTGAATGGGAGAAAATCATGTCCTGTGATTCCTCCGACAGGGGACTAATATCTAAAATATACACAGAACTCAAAAAACTCAATCTAATCAATAGATGGATCAGAGAATTAAACAGAAACTTCTCAACAGAGGAAATTGAGCAAGCCAATGAATACATGAAAAAGTGCTCTAAATCACTGGTAATCAGAGAAATGCAAATCAAAACTATCTTAAGATTTCACCTCACTCCAGTCTGACTGGCAAAGATGAAGAATACAAACAATAACAAATGCTGAAGGGGTTGTGGGAAGATAGGAACACTAGCACACTGTTGGTGGAATTGCACACTGGTACAGCTGCTCTGGAAAGCAATGTGGAGCCTCAAAAAATTAGGCTTGGATCCACTATATGTCCCAGCTATCCCTCTTCTGGGTATTTACCCAGAGGATTTAGAATCAGCACATTACAGTGACACAGCAAAATCCATGTTCATAGCAGCTCAATTTATAATAGCTATATTATGGAACCAACCCAGATGCCCCTTATGGGACGAATGGATCCAAAAGCTCTGGTATATATATACATACACAATGGAGTTTTACTCAGCTGTTTGAAACAACGATATTGCATCCATTGAAGGTAAACGGATGGCAATGGAAGGAATCATGTTGAGCAAAGTTAGCCAAACCCAGAGAGTCAAGGGCCAAATGTTTTCCCTCATCTGTGGAGACTGGAGCTAAACCCAGGCTTGGGGGAAAGGTAGACAAACTCATGGATTAGAACCATAGTAGAAAAATGCAATTTGTTAATATTTATGCGACACAGTTGCAAGATACTGCATAAGATATTTGGATAAGCTATACTGCATGCCTCTACAAAAATGCAAATGTTTAATCCTATTGTCAATATATACCAAAGAATAACAAGGGATGATAGGAAGGGAGGAGAAGGGAAAGGTTGGATCTGAGATAAAGCAAGGTACATTCCAAGCATTTATTAGTATGTCACTGTATATACCATAGTAATGTATATAAAAAAATGTTCCCATAGATATAAGAATTACAACACTGTACTTACACCATACTTGGGATGGGTTTTTGTTTTTGGGGGGATAAATATAGGACCCAGAAGAGAGGCAAGGGATGGGGGAATGGGAGGAGGGAGGTAGAGAGGTATGCCGGGGTGGGGATATTGACCTAATTTTATCATGTACTGTGTGCATCTAGGAATATGTGATGGCAGATCCCATCATTATGTACAAGTATAATGCAGTAATAAAAAAAAAAAACTTGCCAGGTAGTTGACCATCAAAAGCATGAGCCCCGAACGTGAATCCTAGGTTTGTACTCTCCACCTCCCATGGGACCACACTCATCCTTCCTGAGATGAACACCACCTGGGTGGCGGTGAGGTCCAAAACCAGAGTGAGGAAAATGAGAAGGCAAGAAATGCACTTGGGGCCTGGAACGGTGGCTCGGCAGTTGCGGTGCTTGCCTGGCATGCGCAAGGACACAGGTTTGAACCCCAGCACCACGTACGCAACGAAGTGTCAGAGCAACAAAAGTCACATGAAAAACTAAATAAAACTGATTCTGTCCTTCCTTCTCCCTCTTTCTCTTTAAAAGAAACAAAAAAGAAAAAAAAAATGCACTTGGCAGGGCCAATCCCAACAGCATTACGACCTGAACTCCAAGCTCTGTGGGATGATGGAGAACACAAGCAGGAAAAAGGAGCTCTGCCAGATACGCTGGCGGCCAGCACCTCACCCCTGCTGCGTGAGCACCTCGACATGCCGAGTTATGACAGCGACACTGGCTCATACAAAAGCCCCAAGGGGAGTTTGCATGCCGGGCCTGGAGCCCACCATGGTCCCGGTCCACGATCCCAATAATCCAACCATCATCCTCAGATTTCCCTCTCAAA
This sequence comes from Aplodontia rufa, assembly GCA_004027875.1. Lineage (NCBI taxonomy): Eukaryota > Metazoa > Chordata > Mammalia > Rodentia > Aplodontiidae > Aplodontia > Aplodontia rufa. The sequence goes on along the minus strand of PVKS010037577.1, from coordinate 14,837 downwards.
GACAGACCAAACGAAGATCTGACTCAAGCACCGTGGTCAGACTCCGCCACCTGCAGCAGATCCAGCAGCCACTGGACTGGCTCCGTCCACGTCATTCCACCTCCCTGGAAACCGAAGCCCCCTTTCTAAAATAAACAGCCTATGACTCCATGTAAACCTGGTCAGCTCTAAGCACTGCCGCCCATCAATCGTACAGTTTACAGGTTTCCTCTCCCCCCACTCTCTCCCTCCATCTCCCTTTTAAACTCACAGAATTACAAAAGCCTTAATTTTTCAAGAGTTTACCTTAATAGTGCACATTCATTTTCAGAGGGGTATTAAAAAATCATGAGCACACTCTCCTATTGCAGGGACATGATTCATGCTTTCTGCCAGCACACGCCTCACTTTTGGGCCTCTGATGTTTATAGCATCCTGAACTCCCAGGTAATATGAATTAAATTTATTCTGTACCTTTCTGGGTAGCTGCATATTGACATTAAATGCATGTAACACTTTCCAGGTCTCCAGAATGTTGAACAAGACCATTCTTTGATATTTTTATTTTTGTTTTGTTTCTTAAATAGAAAGGGAAAGAGAATCAATCAATTTGTTTAGTTTTTCATGTGACTTTCATTGCTCTGACACTTCATTGTATATGTGGGGCTGGGGTTTGAACCCATCCTCACACATGCCAGGCAAGCGCCATAACTGCTTATCTACCACTTCAGGCCCAATACCATTCTTTAGATAATTTAAGAGCAAAAAGATTAATCATCCCTAGAATTATTTGTTAGGAATGGCAGAGAAATCACTGGCATGCACAGCCCTTGGTACTTTGGATTAACTCACTCTTGCTGAAATGCTGGCGCTGGATGCTGGCTAGTTTCCCAGGGTAAAACACAGAGCCCGACTGCTCCATCTGTCTAACTAGGGTTAGTTAAGAGGCAGTGTAACCCTACTGTAATGTCAACTGCAACGAGGTGGTAGAGCCAATTGTGGGGTTGACTGCAAGAAAGTCAACGCATTTTTTAACAGATAAGGAAGGCTTGCTTAGTTCAGAAATGAGTCAAAGATTTGTGTGGGCTTTGCTGAGATCTGGTCAAATCCCTACATCAGCTTCTCAAATCTTCAAACAATTCAGGAAAGACCCTGAACTTGCCCCCCGGCTCTACTTTGCAACTTGTATTTGGGCTGACTCAGATGCTTCTGTGAACTGTGTAACATACCCAGAGCCAAGCACTAAAGATGCCTTTTAAAGGTAGTGTTCATGTTTCAGCCATCTTTATTTCTCAACACCACCTGATGCCAGAAAAGACTTTTCTTTTCCTTTCTTTGTGGTGCTGCGGATCAAACCCAGGGGCTTGTGCATGGTAGGCAAGCGCTCTGCCACTGAGCTGCAGCCCAGCCCTATGAAAGAACACCAACTGAAGTAGGTGGGGTCCAGATCCCTGGGCCGGCTATCAGGTGGTGTGCTTGCTGCAGCAAAGCAGGGCACCCTGTAAGGGCAGTGCCATCCCCCTTCGGGTGCCCAGGCTGCATCATGCCTGGCCTGTGCACAGCCACTGCTCCAAATCCACACCAATGTGACTACATCCTGCTCCTTAAATACTGCCACCTGTGCCTTAGGCTCTACCCTGAGAGCTGCAGGAGCAGCTGGAGGACTCAGATCTGGGACACCACCACGCTGGTCTTGATAGATTATCTGTTTTTGTGCTATCAAAGTGAATCAGACCAGCCCAAAAAAAAAAATCTTGACTAGAGAGACTGCTTGTACACAAGGGGGCTTTTCTTCATGTTTTTCCTTTCTGTACTAGGGATTGAATCTAGGGGTGATTTACCACTGAGATACATCCCTAGCCCTTTTTATTTTGAGACAGGGTCTAAGTTGCTTAAGGCCTCACTAAATTCCTGAGGCTGGCCTCAAACTCGGGATCCTCCTGCCTTGGCCTCCCAAGTCTCTTGGATGGCAGCCAGAACACAGGAGCTTTTCAGTACCCTTCAGAAAGCTCTGGCCATCTCACCTCCCTTTTCTGACCTGGAGAACTTCTACTCAAACTCTAGCCCTCCCACAAATGTCAGTTTCTCAATCTCTTCCCTGGGCTGGTCACACCTGGACTCTGCCTAGTGCACATGAGAGAACGCGTTCTGCTGGGCTGTGACCACTCCCTACCAGGCTGTGAGCCCTAGAGCAGGTGCAGGGCCTCCTGTCTACGTCCCTGCACCCTGCATGGGGCCTGACTGGGCAAGCCGCGTAGAAGTATGTCAGACAAAGCAGTGGTGCAAGAAGGAGGAGAGGGAAATGTCCATTCAGCTCCTCAAGCCTGGCTCCAGGTGCCAGATCCCCTACCGCTCCAGCAGCTTGCAGTTCTGAATGCTGAGAGGGAGTGGGGGACCTCCCTGCAGCGCACTGGGTGGGGAAGAGGACCAGATGCAAAGTCACAGCCCCGAACGGAGCGAGTAGGGCGCCACCTCAGCCCATCCCTCTGTTCACACAGCCCAAAGCATGTCGATTCACCTCCATTTCTTCACACGAACATAGGGGACCATGAGCACACACCAGAGAGCGCTGAGACAAGGGTTCCATAAGACGTTCATCAGCAGCTCAGCCAGCCATCTGGCAAGAAGTGAGCACCCAGGAAATGGCACCACGGTGGTGGGCAAGGAGGCCCTCTAGGTCTATTGCCTCACCAGGCCTGCAGCACTGGGCCACTTCAGCAGGGGCCTGCTGCTCTCACCTGGATTTTAAAGAAAACAGTCTGGGGAGCGTGGAATGGGGAGTTGTTGTTTAATGGTAGAGTTTTCAGTCTGCAAGATGAAAAGAGCTCTGGAGGCGGCTGGTGCTGATGGATGCCCCTAACACTGCCAACTGCACGCTTCGGGACAGCTAAGAAGGCCCACTGCATGTTACGTTTTTACCATGATTAGAAATACTTTAAACAAGGAAAGCTGTAACAGTTAATGTTTTAGTGAGCATCTTTCTCACCTATTTCATGCTAGTCATAACCCCATCAAAGCGGCCCCATTATTACCTCAATTTTATGTCTAAGAAAGATGAGGTCCAGGGAGGGCAGGCCACTTGCCCAATGTCACCCAGCGGCTGAGGGCAGAGCTGGGATTCACCTTTACCTGGTTTGACCCCAGAAGCCCTGCCCTTGACCACAGCTCACACTGAGGAAACTCCTTTCAGAGTCATGAGCACTGAAAGGTGCCGACAGCCAGAGTCCCAGATCTGGACAGAAGACCTACATTCAACATGTAGTTCCACCACTGCTAGCTGCAGAACCCAGTGGAAGCCTCAGGTTTTTACTCAAAGTGAAAAGAAAAATACCTACCCAAGCAACCCCAAAAGGCTGGCCAGGCATGCATGAGGAGATAGTCCCCACAAACCACCAAGCTCCACCCAGAAATGAAGCAGCTGTCCCTGCCCCCCGCCCCATAGGAAGGCCGTCAGGAGCCGCCAGAGCAGGACCCCCTCCTCCCACGCACACAGGCTTGGGTCACCCCATCACACGATCTCCTTCCTGACAAAGCGCAAACTACAGCAAAGGATCCTTCGCCCACCCTGCTACGGCTCAAGCGCTGAAGGCTGGTCCCCAGCTGAGGGTGCTGGCAGCTTCAGGAGGTAGGGCTTGGTGGAAGGAGGTGCAGTGGCCGGGCCACCTCTCCACTCTCTGCCTTCTAGCTTCTTGCTGTGATGTCCTGCCTCACCACAGGCCCAAAGGCAACAGGGGCCAAGTGGCCCTGGAATGAAACCTCTGAAGCCTGGGCCAAAATCCATCTTCCTCCATATGATTCCGTTTGCTCGGCAAGTCTGTCACAGTAGCACAAAGTCAGCTAACACAAAAGCCCAGCGCTGCCTCTCAACAGTTTCCAGATGGCCAGCGTGGCGGGAGCAAATGGCCAAGAGCAGGCAAGAACGGTGTCAGCAAGAAGGAAACAACAGACACCTGAGAGTTAAGCAGACCTCCTACACCAACAATCATCCCCAGAAGAACAAGGACAGGCACCTTTTTGAGAAGTGGCAGCTTAATAGCAACAGGTGTCTGTAACAGAGCTTGACAAACCTCATGGGCAAAATCCAGGTCTTCTTTTGTGCACTTTTCACATTTCCAGAGAGGAGTGGGGGATGGAGAAGGAAGAGGAGGGATGAAGAGAAGAGTGAAGGAGGAGGAGGCAGGCCAGCCCAAACACCTGGTCACGTGGGCCTTGGTGAATGCCTACTCTAGTCCGGAAGCATGAGGTTCCTGCACACTATGGGAAAGCAAAGGGGACAGTCCAAGGGGACTGCCAGACACAGGTCAGGAAGACACCAGCACTCCCCGCGAGCAGACGTGCTGCCCAGCCACGGTGGGCACATCAATCTGGCTGGGTGCCCAGAACCTGGAGGGGAAGCAGGATCAAGTCGAAAGAGAAGACAAAGAAAGGAGAGGCTAGGGGAACGTGCTTTCCTGAAAACACCCAGGTAGGCTTGCTTGGGGCCCTTTCAGGTGGGCAGGTCAAGCCCCACCACCACCACCACCTGTCACTACTCAATAAAATTTACTGGACTTCTCTCATTTCCTCAAGCGCTGTGGGACCTTGGGCCAGGGACATAAGCTCTCTCTGTTTTGTTTCCTCCTTTGCAGGATCATCATAGCACCCACCTAGACAGGACTAACGTGAAGGTTAAGTACGTGCACAATTCCTAAAACAGTACCCAGTGGAGTTGCCACCACTTAAACGTTAGCCTGTATCTTTTCTTCATCACTAACATTTTGCTGAATGGGGTCCAGTTCATACAGGGAGATGAGAGGCTTCACTCCATGGACACTGCAGGAAAGTGACCTGAGACTGTAGGGCCAGTGGTGGCACCAGGCAGCTCTCCTTGCAGCCCCCAAGGAAGCCTGGCCCTTCACAAGGAAGAGGTGAAGAGGGGCCTTATCAACAGATAATGGAGGGGAGGTGGTCAGGTCTGAGGAGGTGGGGACAGGCATCCTGAGTTCACAGCAAGTAGCATGGACTCTCAGCCCTCCTCTTCCCAGGGATTCCCTGTGAGGTGCCCAACATCACCCCAGAAGCAGGGAAGCTCCCCGAGCCACAAACCCCCACCCTGTCACTCTTAGGGTTTGATGAGAAGAGGTCCTCGTTTCTTAGGTTCATGCACCCCGCAGCCTCCCCACCAACCCTGATCTCTCCCTTCCCAGATCAGCCCTCTCTGTATTCGCAACAGCATGCCATTCTTCACAAGCATCAGAAACTACTACAGAACACCTCCTAGACAACTGAGTGTGGAAGGAAAGAAAAAACACTCTCCATGCCATGATTCATACATGGGAAGAACTACCAACGATCCAGGGCGCTAAAATTAATCTGCTCCCTTGCCAGCACAGAGAGGGCGAGCATCAAGGCAGACTGTAACAAACACACTTAATGTGTACAGCACATTTTATTCATCTTTAGAAATTCTGCAATACTGCCGCCCCCTTCTCCCACAAAATCTGACCATCCTACTCAGCTTCTATTCTTATCCCTTGCTCATTTGCGTAATTTTAACACCGCAGAATATAGCCAGCCTAAGAATATTTTTTTATAATTACACCCATAACAGGAACTGTCAGTATCTAATGAAGGATAATTTCAGCTATTATAAGAAGCTTAAAAGATCATTTTCATGAATAATTTGTAATATGAATCACTAAATTCAAACAATGTCAGAAATTTTTTAAAAAATGAAAGGAAAATATTTTAGGTGCCTAAAAGTCACCATCCCTTTAAAGGCAGAGTCCAATTTCTGAAAGGACAGAAACCACACAGCACATGGACAGGTCGGCAGGTAAGAGGAAGAAAACAAATCAGCTATGGGGTTCCCTCTTTCCTTCTTCCACCAGAAGCCCCAAGACTAAGGATGACACCCAAACCTGTTAGCTAGTCCCATGTAGTTCTCATCATTCTGACCCCTGCAGCTCCTCACCTCTTCCTGGACCCCATGAAGGCGTAAGACTCCCAGGGCTTCTGAGCTAGAGTACACGTTACTGTCCCCACCTCCCTCTAGGTAAGAAAACCTGCCTGAAGGGGCTGGAACAGTGGCTCAGCAGCTATGGTGCTTGCCCTGCATGCCCAAGTACATGGGTTCAAACCCCAGCACCCACGTACACAACAAAGTGTCAGAGCAACGAAAGCCATGTGAAAAACTCAATAAAAATTGATTCTCTCTCTCTCTGTCCTTTTCTCTTAAAAAAAAAAAAAAAAAAAGAAAAAGAAAAGAAAACCTGCCTGAAAATGAAATGAAGCTCAAGCAATGCACAGCAATAGATCTTCCTGGTAAACCAAGCTCCTGGATCCAGCCACACCTGCACTCTAGGTTTCTCAGCTCTGTGAGAGAATATATGTCCTTGTTTTCCTAAATTTCTACTGTTTACCAAAGGTGAGGAAGGTCATTACTCAAGTAAGACTGCTGGCTTCATCAGACCTTGATAAAAGCAGCTGCTGCTCTCATGGCTGGTTTGGGCCAAAGTCAGTGTTGCAAAACCATTAGCATCAAGGCTGGGCAGGTGGCGGTGTATGAATACCAGGGATGCGTCGTCAGCAGAGGACAATGACTTCTGAGGCAGCTGGGCTCATGGATGGATTCACACTGCATGGTGGTGGTAAAGCCCCCAAGTCCACTTTTTCCAGGGACATATGAAAACCAGAGGACAACCCCATTAACCCATTACCCAAGAAAACTGATCTGTATCCCACTTTGCAACTATAAAGGTGTGTTAAGATACACCTGAATTTTCAGTAAGAGTAATAATGTGTATACATTAAATGAATAAGAGGAAAGAATGGCTCAGCACACAAAAATATCTAACTTCCAGACTAGGTCATGACAGTCCAGAACATCACCCCTTTGCACAAACTCAATTCTTCAAACCACAGGCCACAGTTCTTTATTGGGGTAGTCAGAGTAACCAGTGAGTCACAACTGATGCTTCTCAGGGACAAGAGGAGGACACAGCTCATGAGAACATGTTGCATATGGCAAGGGTTCAGTGCTGGTCCCAGTTACACCTATGTCCCAGTGCATGCTCAGAAGTACACCCTACTGAGGATGAAAGCCACCATCGTAAAGCATGCTGGATTCAAGAGTCAGCTCACACAACATCTGACTACATGACACCCTCGTTTCCCACCAGAAGGTGACAGGCGGACACTGCATCCACACCTGGGCTCTGTGTACCTTTCCCAAAGTCCCAGGGCAACAGGACACCTGGGGAGGGAGCTTACCCCAACACAGCCTGTATGAAAACCTGATACAACCGGAAGGCCACCCATGGAGAAAGTTCTCACAAGTTACTGCACAAGCACACGATGTTGACTCCAACTTAGCGTTAAAAAGAACCACCTCTGTCCAGCCGCGGGGGAGAGGAAGCTCCCAACTGCAAAGTCACTCCCTGCTGCCTGACGAGGGTGGCGCAGATCGAGGCTCCAAGAGCTCTGCCTCCAAGAGCCAGACCCTGTTTTCAGGTTTCCGGCCACATGGTCTTTGCTGGAACTAGGCAAGTCTCCCACTGCAGCTCGAAGGCAGACAAAGCCTACCCTTAGTGAACAGACGCAGCTGTGTTCCTGAAGACCCTCACTCCCAAGCATGGCCATGGGCCAGGCTTGAAGGGACAGGAGAGCAGGCACAAATCTGCGGGGTAGCCTGCCTAGTTTATGTTCATCAAGTAACCCAAGTGACCTCCAAGGCCAGCCCTGGGGAGGGTCAATCAATGTCACCTAGCTCCACACTGCTGGACCTGTCAGGAAGAGCATGTGCCACTTTTTTTTTGTTGTTGTGATACAGTATATTCAATTATTTTAAAACCATATGAAATATCAGGTATCTAGCAATAGTTTCACTGAAATCGATTTTCTATAATATATTCCACCAATATTTTATTATTATAACAGACCCTTCCATAATTCATATTTGATGCCAACTGTCATGCGAAGAACTTCCAGCTAAAAAATGTTCCTGAAAGATGGAAACAAGAGCAAGTCACCAGAAACCAAGAAAAGAACTTTCACTCTCTTTCCCAGTGAGAAAACAACTGAGAGAGAGTGGCTTAAAACGTACGCACCCCAGCCTGTAAATGGAGCCAGGCAGTTACCATCACATTTAGCAGATGGGTAAGGACAGTTCATGCAGTCCCCAAATGACACAACAATTAAACATTATGCTGAGATTTGGGCTTGTGTCTAAATCCTACTCTAAATAAAATTCCCTTGGCACTGGTCAACAAGTAGGACACATGCGCATGGCAAATTCAACCCTTCATGCCACAGGGGCACCCTAGACTCGCAGAGGACAGGAAGTAACCAACCAGGAAGACTCCTGCTTCACCCAAACAGGGCGAGTCACTGCCCAAGACATGCTGCTCCCAGATTTCAAAAAGCTGGGCAGAGACCATCTCCCACAATTCTCTGTCAAAACAAACCCATTGCTGCCAAGCTAGCACCACCTGCCATGTGGCTCAGTAACAGTGGAGTGGCTGCTAATTCACAAGTGGCAGAATGGCTAGCGTCTTGTAATGGCCGTTCTTTCTTCCTTAGCAAGCAACCTGGGGCCATGTATCAAGACACCTGAGTAGACAGCAGAGCCTGCCTCCCAGCTTCCCTTGCAGGGAGGTGCGGCCACACGACAGTGTGGGAGGCCACCTTCAGATGTTATGGTCAGTGAACTTCAAGATTTAGCAACAGTTCTGACCCAAAATGAAATGCTAGAGGGTAGGGGACAAGGCAAGGTGCGCAAGATCAACTGTTCGCAAAGACAGACTCCGTGGGCCAAAACCCAGTCTCAATCTTCCTGCTCTAATGCTCTGCCTAATGAATGCTGTCCTGTTTTCCTCTGGAAAGAGGAGGAGGCAGCAAGACAGCAGGAGACAACTAGCATGCCCGTCAAACTACCTCCTGTCACCTTGGGCACGCTGATGACAGGCTGCTGACAGGGACCTGACATTACTTACCCTCATCAAGTCCCATGGCCTGATGGCTCTACAAGAATCCACACCAATTATCTGCCATGACTGTTGGTGCCACCAGCTCTCTTCTCAGCCCATAAGAGTCCACTGTTGAGGAAGCGGGGAGAACTCGCCAAGCCCTCCAGGCAGGGGACGTTCACCCCCTAAGCACTGGTGCGGGCAACGCGCCAGGCTGATCTGGGAGGGTACATCCAAAACACTAACGAAGCTTACAATACTTATTTTTTTCTTTCTCAGCTGCCTCTCTTTTCATTCCCTATAATGAATACTTTAAAAAAAAAAACTCAAATTGCTTTTCAACAATGAAGTGGCAAATAAAAAAATAGAACAGTTGAAGGCAGGTCGCCACAGGTTCGGGCCTGTGGCCTGCGGGTGCAAGTGTGCTCACGGCCTCCTCTCAAGCTCTTCGTTTGACCCAGAGGTGGCCGAGACCACAGCAAGGCCACACAGCCCCTGCACTCTGCCGAAGGCATCCTGACGAGCGCAGCCAGGTGCAAAGGCAGGCAGATTAAATAAAGGCAGAACAGCCTAACTGGCCTCGCCTGCAGGGAGCAGGGCGTTCTTAGATTGGGTCCCTAAAACCTAATTAAGAAAAAACCAGCGAGAAACGGAAGCATAACCAGTGCCTGACACAGCAGGAAACCTGGGTGCGGCAGGTGCCCAGCACACCTCACGTAGGTCTGAGCAATGTGCCCGCAGTGCATGCCAGGGCTCAACATCCCTGTGCCCACCTGACCCCATCACTGGATTGGCCACCTGGAGAAATTCTGGGTGCAAAAGCCAGGCACATCCTCTTCCAGAGCTAGCATCACCCGACCCACCCAGGCACCCAGTCTGGGCTCCATGTCACCCTCACGTCAGGGCACCCAGCCACTGCTCCCCATGGTACACCTTGGGGAAAGCACTTGGTGATAAAAAGGCTCTAATGTGCACATGGGGCGTGGTGAGGACTTGGACCCAGTCTGGCCTCACTACACAAGGTCTGGCCTCCCTAAGCCTGAACTTCCCCACTGTCAAGTGAGGGGGCCCTCAGAAGGCTTATTAAACAGTCCAGGGCCTGGGGTACAGGGCTTGATGCACATTAGCTAGCAGATTATAGGGTGCTCAACAAACTCATGCATGCCGTCACTCATTCATTCCTCAAGTATCTGCTAAGCACCAGCAGGGGCCAGGCACTGTCCCAGAAGCTGGGACCCCATGCATGTAAAATTCTCACGGACTGATATCTGGGAAGATCTTCTTCACTGTGTTGATAGAGAAAGGCAGAAACTGGAGTTTAAAGTATAAAACAAGCAGTGCTACTTTGGCCCTGAGTGTGACCATTAGGGGAAATGCAGGGAGGGACTCGTGGGGGAGGTGACCTGACTGCTGCACAGAGTGTGGGCAGGCAGCAGGAGGTTTCGAGGCAGAGTGAGGAGGCATACCACAGAGCCAAGGGGGTGTTCTACCGAAGTGCCAAGAATGGGAGCGAGACCACAAGCCTCTGGGTGGCCCTGCCCTGGAGGTGTCTATCTCCATCTATTGCTGAATCAGTCCCAGAAAAAGAGCATTAGGCAGCACCCCAGGAGGCACAGTCATCTTACCCACTCCAGCCAAGTGACCAGTGGCCTCCTGAAAGCTGTCATTAGAAACTCAAACAGCGCCATTTTCAGAACCAAACAGGCATTTAACAAAACATGCCACCTGTCAAGTTCCAGGAAGGAAGAGGCTGATTGACAAACACTGGATCATCACCATGTCCAGATGGCTCCAAAAACCAACCGGGATGGCTGAACACACCAAGTGGGAGCTGGAACCCTCAGAAAGCTCCCATGTTGTGCCCTGACCTTTGTTTCCTACCAAACAATGAGAAAGAACAACCCCCCCACACACATTGGCACTAAATCATTCCAGCCAACTCCTCCTGCTGTGGCTTGAGAGAAGAAACATGTCTTTGGGGATTTGATTCAGTTGAGCAAACATTCACCCTTCCAGAGGCCACCAGGACACACAGGTCTAGAACCAGGGCCTGGGTCCTATGGCAACCATGACCCTGCAGTTTTGATGGAACTTCCAGGAATAATGCATGGGGTTAGCCTGGGAGGACTTCAGCAATGCCCAACCTCTCCCACATGACTGCTACCAACCTCACCCTCCCTAAAGCCACGGTCCAATTCGATTTATCCCTTATCCCTTATATGCCAACTCAACAGCCACATTTTGCAGACTTCCTTGCAATTAGGGGTAGCCAAGGGGCTTTCAGTCCAAGTAATGAGAGGAGGAGTCTGAAGCAGGAGGATCACAAGTTCAAGGCCAACTGGGCAATTTATTGAGACCCTGTCTCAAAATTTTAATAAAAGGCTAGCCATGGTGGGACACACCTTTAACCCCAGTGGCTCAGGAGTCAGGCAGGAGGACTACAAATTCAAAGCCAGCCTCATCATCTTAGTGAGGCCCTAAGCAACTTAGCAAGACCCTATATCAAAATGAAATATTAGAAGGGCTGGGGAGGAGCAAAGATGGTGGGCTACAGGGAGACTACGTATGGTCAGACTCCTTAACATGGAACAAAGAAACACCAGGAGAGCCAGCTTGCTGCAAGGTGAGGGTATGGGGAAAACTTTGCTGGAGCACAGGGCTGGTCAGTGGGAAATTTTCAGAAAACTGAGACTTGGGTGTAGCAAGTGGGTAAGAGGGACTGCATCCATCTCAGCCACCTGCAGCAGCAGCATCCACCACTGCCCCAATCAGCACAGGAGTGGGGGTGGAGAAGAATGGTACAGAGTGGTCAGATCTGCCACACAGAGGCTGAGTTCACTAAGGAAATCTGCTGCATCTACATTGTGGGAGGAGACCACAGTGTCTCTCTGTTGCCCATGAGGAGCAGGGGTGCTTGCCATTTTGAGCAGACCATCTGGGCAAACGGTTGGGAGTTCTGAGGGGGCTATTTCACAACCCTACGAGGACCCTGCCACAGTTCAGTGGTGGAACTGGGAAAAACAGGCATTGGACAGGCCCAGATACCACCTAATCCAGGGGAATTTGGGCTGCTGGAGCATGGCGGAGCCTAACTCAACCCTGTCCCCCAGCCTCAAGGTGGAGTGCTCATGTGACAACCAAAGACAGGAGAGAGCACAGGGTCTAAGCCCAGGAGGTCTATAGGGACTATGCATGTGACCAGCAGAGGGAGTGTTGCTCTGCACTCACACCCCTGCACCTGGAATTCAGAGGCCTTCTGAGTTTCAGAAGGGGCCAGGCCCTCGGAGCATGCGTTAACCTGAATTCTTCAGGGCAGTGACCACCAGCAAAGCCCAGGACACTGAGCTAGATCCATGCCCCCAAAACTGTCCTCCACCCTTAGAATCCTGCAAAACATCTACCATAAGATCTCATCACTTCAGACTGTGGGTCCCTGCTAACAAAACTTAGACATTGAACACCTGCTCCCAACATATAGTGAGACTACCTCAATGGACACAGGTTCAATTTTTCATTAAGATTTTTTTTCTTTTTTTGATGTGCATTTGTATGATGTCTGGAGAAGTAGATCAGTTCATGAACACACACACACAAATATACTGCCATTTTCCTTCCCCTTTTCTGTTCATATTATCTTGTATGCAATATTGTGTTCCAATTGCATGCCTCCCTTCTACTTCCCTCTCTCCTTCTGATTGGTGACAGCCAACTCTGTCACTCTCTCCTCCACCCTTCCTCTACCTTGTTACAACCTTTCTTCCCCTCTCTTTTCCATCAAATCCTACTCCTTCTTCACCTGCTTTCTGTTCACACTCTATAATTACAAGCCTTTTACCCTCCTCTCACATTTCCTTTTTGATCCTTTGCCTGCAAGCTTACTATCTCTTACCTCAACTGGTGGTTACAACTAGAGCCCCCAACATTAGCACTGCAAAACCATTACCAAACTTGATATCTCTTGATTACCTGAAGCCTGATACAGAAGACAATTAAATTCTGTTGTTATTGTAAGTAGCTGCTAACCCCACCACTCCTCTCACAGGAGGCAATCAACATTGTGACAGGTGTAGTAGGAAATCAGTAACCAGTTTAATGCTGTGCATTGTAAGCACTGGGGCTTCATGCTGTTTGATTTCCTGTGACTCATGAAGTGCTGAAAATCTTAAGGAACACTAATACTCCACAGGCTAGGACCTCTGGAGCCAATCTCAATTTTCCTGACATTAACCCAAGTCAAGAAAGGAAAGAGACATAAAACCCTAATCTATCAGTGAAGATCCAAGAAGAAATAATCAGAGAGCGATTGGAGGCCTCATCCCTAGGCACAGACTCTTACATAAAATCCAGAGAAATGAACAAGACAAAAACACACAAAGGATCACACACAAAAAGGAGAAAAAGAATCCACTTCAATTTAAGGAGCAAGATGTCCTTCAAAAATGAGGAAATAGGCACAAGAACTTCTCCCCTAAACCCACAACTTCATAACCAAGAAGTCCACTGATCGGGGAGCTGGATGAAAACCAAAAGAAAAGTAAAAACAATCTGATTATTAAAATGATCAAAGAATTAAAAGAAGATTTAAGGAAGGAACTAAGAGCAATCACAAGTGAAAACCAACTTCAACAACGAAACAGATACACGTCGGGGTGGCGGGGGGAGCCATAACAGGACTAATTTGAAAGACACAATCAGTCCAATTAAAAGCTCACTTGAAAATTTTAACAACAGACTAAAATCAGTGGAAAATAGAGCTTCAGCTGTTTAAGAAAGAACTTCAGATAATGATGACATGCTAAGTAATCTTAAATGCACAGAAGTCAGTAAAGAAACAAAAACTTTTAGAACATGCTCAGAATTTTCAGGAAATGTGGGATGACATCAGATGACCCAACCTGAGAGTTATTAGAAGAAAACATCAAGCTACAAACTAATTGCATCAAGAACAGTATCAATGAGATAATGAAAGAAAAATTTTCCAATATCAGAAATGAGGCAGACATGCACATTCAGAGAGCATACAGGACCCCACATAGACCTAACAAAATGAGAAATTCACTGAGACACATCATATTCAAAATGCATAGAAGAGAAAACAAGGAAAGAATATCAAAAGCTTCAAGAGAAAAGTATCAAGTTCTATTCAGAGGCAAACCAATAAGAATCACTTCTGATTTCTCAACTCAGACCCTAAAAACAAGGAAGGCCTGGAAGGATATATTTCAATCCCTCAAAGAAAACAACTGTCGGTCAAAGTTACTATATCCAGCAAAACTCAGATTCAAATTCTAGGGGGAAAATAAAAACATTCCACAACAAGATCCAAGTAGCAGAATTCACCATCACAAAACCACCACTAGAAAGAATACTCAAACAAAAACTTCAGGTAAAGGAACAAACAATTCCCAAACCCCACAAACAGAGGAAGTGCATTAAAAGTAGAATACATTAGAAAATAACCAAGACAGCACAAAATGCAGCGAATAATCACAACGGCAGGGAACCACAATCACATATCTAATAGTAAAGGTGAATGGTCTCAATGCTCAAATCAAAAGACACAGATTAGCAAAACGGATCAAAAAACAAAATCCACTAATATGCTGCTTACAGGGGACACATCTTACAGCCAAAGACAGGTGGAAGGATGGAAAAGCTTACCAGGAAAACAAGCTGGAGTTGTGATTATTGCATTTGACAAATACGATTTCAACCAAAAATTACAGCCACTATGTTTTAGTAAAGGGAACAATATAACAAGATGAGATAACCATGGGGCTGGAGCAGTTAAGGCACTTGCCTGGCATGCGCAAGTGCATGAGTTCAAACCCCAGCACCATGTACGCAATGAAATGTCCAAGGAATGAAGGTCACATGAAAAACTAAAGAAAAATTACTTCCCTTTCTCTCTCT
>PVKS010037576.1:0-18540 GCA_004027875.1 Aplodontia rufa | reverse complement strand
GTAAGAAGCTTGTCCATGCACATGCCAGGTAAGCACCATAACTGCTGAGCCACTGCTTCAGCTCCAGACACATTACTCTTAATCAGATCCCTTTTAGAGTCCTAGGAGCATTTATCAGGGGTGGTCTTAATGTATAAAAGACAGTTGGTCCAGCGTGGCATTCTTGCTGTAGGAGGCATTGCAGGGCAGAAACTCATATCGGTGACCCCTGGGAGGGCCATCAGCTAGAATTTCAGGCTGCTGGTTCAGCAGCTATCACTTGGATTTCAAAACCAGGAAAGACTTGATTAAAGGCGTTCTTTTAGCCTATCATGGAGGCTGAGGCAGCCCCTGTCAGGCCTCAGTTTTTCTATTGACTGATAAAATCCAGGTCTCCTCTAGGAACATCCAGTCCTAGGTTGGATTAGAATTTTCTCCCTCTTGCTTTTGTCTCCAGCCTCTTCTAGTGACTGGCTGCATTTGGTCAGTGCTACCAACTGGAAGAGAAAAAATAAAAATAAAAAACTAAACAATAACCAATTTATTCAACCTAACACCCCACCTGCCAGTTGGCCCTCCTCAGGATTAACCAAGCCCAAGTCAAATCCACATTTACTAGTCCCCTTGTTCAGTTGTAAAGCCATCTCTCCCCTCCTCAGAGAGCCTGTCTCATGGGTAGTTCAGTCCCCATAAGCCCAGCCTCACTCCAATCCCAGCTTCCTTTCCTGTTTTCCCTCTAGTCCTCCATTTTGGTCCCAAGCAACCTTTGGTGCAAAGGTCATGCAGCTTATTATATGCCATCTTCTCTGGCAGGAACATCCCTTTCCTCTGCTGACAGAGGGGTCTTATGGCCAAGATTCTCATCCTAGGACTGACCTTAGCACTGTTAGGCCAAGAGTCTGGCTGAAATGATGGTGCAAGGTGCACTGCTGAGCAACCAGCCTTTGCATCTCTCCAGGAATAAAAAGGGTCTCAATGGTCCTGCAGAATCAATGTGACAGTGTCTTTGGGGTGGCTGCAGCGTTCTCCTTCCAGACTGTGCTGGGGACTTGAAGACCAGCAAGTGCAGGAGGTGTCCTGGGCAGGGCTCTGTGGACGCCTCCTCTGTCCTTGCTTTTAATGCATCACATTTGATTTTTACTGCATGGTGGAGGGTTTCTGTCACTCATCTTGATGACATGGTCTTTAAGGGAACAGTCACCCATGCAGGAAGGGGAATATTCACCAAACCATTCCCAGGGGTGGGGCTACCTGCCAATGCCAGGTCTTCCTCTGTAGCTGTCACCATGCTGCCTAATCCAGAAGGCTCTACGTAATTTGCTCTAGATGTGAAGAAATCTGTTCATATTGTTGCATCTAAGACAATCTTTTTAAAGGAAGCACTTTAAAAGGAATTAAAGGGCAAATAGAACTCCAGAACTAGAGGATCCATGATGAGTATGAAGGCACCAGTCCTAATGGAACCAGGTCTGCCCCAGAGTGCTTCACCTAGCCTGGCCTATCAGGCCCTGGCCTCCGCTGCCAGGGCCCTTCAGCTTTTTTTGTTCCCTGGCCTCCAAATGAGGAAGACAATTTCCTATCCAGGTCGGACACCATTGTGTGGGTGCCACCCACAGTATCCTTATGTTGTCCTGGAAGAAGAATTTTCATGGTTTGCCTCTTTGGCTTGTCCTGAAGGACACTGGTGAGCTTGTTGTTAAGGCTGGTTCTGCCTCAACTCTCTTCCCTTTTTTCTGTGACTGAAGAAATCGGTTTCTCTTTCTGTCTCATCTGTCCCTCTTGTTCAGATCTAGCCTGAGCATTTGCTCATGTTAGTGGTAAATCTGCAGAGCAGAGCTAACTCTGCAGAATCTGGTGCAAATGCCTGGGCACATGCTTAGTGTGCCAGAAGATCTGGGAATGCAAACGCGGATGCATGGAGAAACAGCCAATCTCGGGGCCTGGGAATCTGAGCCTTCCCTTCATCCCTGCTGCTCACTGCTGGGTCCTTCTCCAAGGAGGTATCTTGCCAAAACCCAGTTCCTGAGGGTTTATAATAGCACTACATTCAGTATGATCAAAGGTATGTCACCGTTCCAGTTGAAGCAGACCACCTTTTGACAGCTGAAAGCACACAGTGCAGAGTACAGATAGGCCACGGAGATGACCCTGCACCAATGGTGGTTCAGGTTCCCCTCTCTGGTGTGGTAGGTAACCTCCCACATCCAGGGCTGGCAAGAGAAGGCACTGAAGAACTGGCTCTGGGCAATATGGCACGGGGTGAAATGTTGGTGTTCCTATAAGGGTGGGAAGAAAGGTCTTTGCTAAGCCTAGATTAGGGTGTGTGTGAGAGAGAAAGATAGAGAGAGGGAGCTCATGCAATAGCTGGGGTAGCTGGGGTAGCTCCTTTGGGATTCCTCTGCTGTACACTACAGAATTTAGCTCAAACTCAGAAGTTTTGGTTCCAGTAAAGAACACCTCTGTCCACACCTATAATTCCAGTGGCTCGGAAGGCTGAGGCAGGAGGATCTCAAGTTCAAAACCAGTCTCAGCAACTTAGCGAGACCCTGTCTCAAAAGAAAACAGGCACAGTGATGAAGTGCCCCTAGGTTCAATTCCTGGTACTAAAAACAAGGAAACAAAAGCCCACTACCACCTCTGTGAAGGTGTCTGGCCCTGGCCTGCTTATAGTTGCCTACTCCCTCTCTTCCTCCCTCACGGCACCCTGGTTATTCAGGGTCCCACACCGTTCCACACAGATGTGTGCATGCTGATCCCTTGCCAAGGTGTCCTCTTTGCCTTCTATACTGGAGCACCTCCTGTGGCTCCTTCAGCACCCCCTGTGAAGCCCTGTGACCTGCTGCACCTCTTCGTTGGAGTCAGGAGTTCCTTCCCCTCCATGCTGGAGATTAAGGATGGTGCCAAAGTGACAGGTCTGTGTGCCCCTTCCTCTAGAAGCACATCTTTTTGTCCACCTCCTGGTGGCAGAGTGCCTCACTCAGAATGGGCCCTGTTGTCTGTGCCCCATGCATGACTGACGAGGGGCTCATTTGCTGATGAGACTCTGGACCCAGGATCCAGACCCATGTGCCCAGGCCTGCTTGGTTGGTTTTGGTCACTAAAGCTGACAGGGGAGGTCGTCAGTGACATCTAGTGGTCAAATCGGGAAGGTGTGAGTTCTGCTCAGTTCAGGGGTTAGGTTTCTGAACTGCCCCCGCCTGTGTCTGGCTTCTCCAGGGCTCCAGGACAGAACTTAGGTTATCTGGCCGGGACACATGCTGGGCTGTGCACTGTCCGCAAGAACAGGTCTGGGACTGCAGGACTGCAACCAACATCCCTGGGCTCCTGTGGCCCCCTGAGATCTGCTGTTCTCCTGCTCAGAGACCCCTTTTAAAGAGCTGCTAGGTCTGGTGGGGCATAAAGGAGCCTTGAGAGACCCCTCCTCCTAGGGGTAGGGAGTCCCTGGTAATATACTTAGGAAGTCACACAGGGGATCCCTTGCCACAGACCGTCTGGGGACCTCCATTGTTAGCATTGTCTCTCCAGGGCCTTGCAGGGTGCTGGCACATCATGGGTGCTCAGGATATGCTGTTGAGTGGCGGGGGGCTGCCTGGGGTGGGGAATGCTGGGAATCACGGCTTCATACTCTCAGCCCCTTCCAGCAAGGATTCCACTTTCTCTGCCCAAGCTTTCCCATGAATCTTTTCCAGACTATAAGGAGAATGGAAGAAGGACAGTGTTCTCAGACTGGGGACTTGCAGGGATGTTTAGTGTACTTTTCCTGAACTCTCCCTTCCTGCTTTTGCTTTTCCCCAACTTTACCTTCCCTAGAGCTGCTCTCATCCCTGTACCTTTCCCTGGTCTCCTTTGCTTGTTCCCCCTGTGTGGGAGTCCCTGTCCTAAGCACTTCCTGCACTGGCTTTCTTATTCCCCCCCTCACCCTCCCACTGTTTCTTTCTTGCTTTCTTCCTTGTCTCCCAGTTCCTATCCTCTCCCAGCATCCCCCTGCCTGGCATCCTTAAAGAACAATAACTTGATAATTTGCTGGGGAATGAGGGGGGCAGAGGTCACAGCTTATCTGTCCTATGAACCTTTTACAAAGTCCTGGGGAAGGCTGCAGACTTATTGCCTGGAGCCCTTCAGCTGCCAGGGATCCTCTCTCGCCCTTCTCTTCCCCTCTCTGGCCAGGCCTGCATGCTGAGGACTACCTTTCCTGCCTACTGTGCAGTTGGGCTTTTGGGGAATCACACTTGGGGCACAATTCTAGGCCCAATGAGATTTCCCCTGAGTTACACTTGTGAATTGAATCATTTACCTAAATGTCTCTACGGGGCACGCACTGTGATGATCCTAGGGCACAACCTGCCTCTTCTGGTCCACCCAGTAACCCTGCAAGGAAGCTGAGGAGCAATCACATTCCCATTAGACAAAGGAGCAAAACAACACCCAAAGCAGGCCCCAGGCTGGCAGCTGGACTCTTGGTTTCTGTCTTATAGAGTTTATGCCCTTGGTGTCCCAAGGTTCAATCAGCCCATTCAAGAGCATTGCAAAGAGTTCCAGGGACCTGGATGCTCACAATCCCACCCATTTCCCCCGCCAGACATTGTCACACTAACTACATTTGAAATTGTTTTCTGGAAGATCTGAGCCCACTACTGTCCCTCACTCTCTGCTGGACATTTGTTCCCGTTTCCCTAGTCACAAACCCCACTCATTCCAGATGATCTTCCTCCCTAATTATGGCAATCACTGATTGCATGCTCTGGTTACACAACTCTATTTTCTCATGTTAATTGTATAATTAAGACAAGCAATTACATGGGAAAACTTAGGAAATTTCCAGGCTCCTAATGTGATTTGAGGGTCCAGCAAGGTACCCCTACTGTCCACCTTGGGAGGGCATGGGGGACTCCAGGACACAGATGTAGGGGTTAAGCAGTGACCATTTCTCCTAGCTTCTCCAGACACCCACAGATTCAGAAACTTCTGTTGTTGTGGTCCATAGACACTGGGACTCTCTAAACTAGGTAGCGTGGGTGACCCAACAGGCATGGCTCTCAAAGTCCCTGTCATGGGGCACTTGCATATAGCCACTGACCCTGAGATAATGAGCCTGGGCTGTGGTTCTCATGTGCTACCAGGATCCCAGGCCTACTGTGTCTTCTACAGTGGTTTCTGGTGTCCTGGGAAGCTCACAGCTGAGTCTAGGGGGAGAGGCTGGAGGCAGGCGGCTGCTCTCCTCTCTAACCATGCTCACAACTCTGGCTTCTGCCCCTCCTCCAATGACCTATAGCCTTGAGGAGCTATATGCAGTATGCAGACCACTTTCTTCTCATCTCAGCTTCTTTCTGTCTCCTGCATAAAGATGTCTCAAATCTTATCCTCCTGGAAGGCTTCCTGGATTAATTCTGCTCCAGGCATCTCCCCCAAGGAGATGGTTTGTCAATCACAGGGTCCTCCTCTCCAGAGGCTGGGAGCTCTGATCAGCCCGGAGAAACCTCATCCTTTCCTCCCATCCCTCTGCACAGATGCTGTGCTATCATGGACTCCATGCCCTGCCCCCAACACTGTATGTGCATTTGCAAATTGTCTTCTTTCAAATGCACCTGGGGAGATGGCTATCTAAAGACATACTATGGAGATCCTTTGGTAAAGACTGGAACCACTTTGATTTATTTTTTGTGTAATTTTGGATTTTCATCTTTCTAGGGGAGGAGGTGGGGTGAGGGAGGGGCTGCAGGCAGGTTTACTTCTTTCCACAGCCAGCAGTGCTGAACTCTGCATGTGCCTGCGTGGCTCAGCACGTCTAAATCATAACTGCTTCATCTGACAAGAGTGCGTCCAAGGTAATTTGTGCATCAGGCTCAGTATGCAGGAGGTGGGAATACAAAGATGGCAAGACCCAGTCCCTGTCTCTGAGAGTCACTGAGGAGACATAGATGTGTGCCATGTACATCAACCCAAGTGTGTTCAAGGGGAATAGTGGCTGCCTAGGAGGTGGGACTACCTTTGCCCCAGACCGCAGAGAGCAGTATAGGCTTCATGGAGGAAGTGATTTTAATGCAGAATTTTGAAGGATGAGTTGGTAGAGTTCAATCAGGACAAACAAGTAGGGACCATGCCAGGTAGGTATGCTTAAGTGGAGGATGCAAAGTGGGGAGATGATAAGGCTAGGGAGACAATGAGATTAGGGTAGCAAGCAGGGCTGGGCCAGGGTGGCCTTTTGGATAGGCCTGGGGATGGTGGTTTTGGTTTCAAAAGCAAAGAGGTTAAACTGGAAGGTCTTATCCAGAGGAATGATCCAACCTTACTTTTATTTTAGGAAGATCCCTTTGATTGTGGCACGAATGGACAGAAGGTGGTGGGGCTGGACAGAGATGAACTGTGAGTTTGGAGCCACAGGCTGGAGGGAGAGCCTGAGCAGGTGGGGTGGGAAGTGGCAATGCAGAGAGGTGGTGTTCAGAGACAACTTCAGGGAAAAAGGGAAATGATAAGAGGACTCCTTTGGTAGGGGCAAGGGGAGGAGAAGGGAGGTAGGGAAGGGGCAGCACACTGGTAGGCAGGAAGGGACCAGAGGTTAGCAAATTCCTGACCTGTGAGCCCTGGGTCCTCTATGGACTAGAATTTGGGTCACCTGTGAAGAGTGTGGGGTGAGGGTTGTGGGGGGCCAGGTGAGTTTGTGGTGTCCATGAGCCTTTCCCTCAGCTGCTCTTGGTTGCCAGGGGAGAAGGTTGGAATGACCTTGGGTGGAGATCAGGGGCTGAGTGTTGTGGAAGAGCAATGTCACACCCCTTGTCCCTGCTGGTGATAAGGGAAAGGAGGCCAGGTGAACAGGAGGGAAGGAGCAGAGGAAGAGCTGAGTGCTGATAGGCACAGCAGGCAAGCACAGAACTGGGAGACTCCAGGGATCCCTGGCAAAATCAGCATCCCTGCTGGGGGACTCCAGCCAGGGCTTCCCAAGTTGCTCACTTCTGAACGGCAATGACCCCTTCCACAGGGTTTGCATGTGACAACTCATGTGAAGGGCTTGACCCAGGAGGCCCTTGGGAACATGTTACCCCAAAAACTGCTAAAATCAACAACAACGCTGACCTGGAGGAGGCCTGTCAGTGTCCCTTTCCTCATTCACCTGTGAACCTTGGGTGTCCACTTAGTGCCTGGCACAGGAAGGCTCTGAGCAGGTGTTGGTTTTAGGAGGCAAACCAGGTGACTATGCCTGATTGTCAGAGATTAAGCTGAACCTCCACTCTCTCCTCTGGTAGATGGACAACGTGACAACATCTGCCTTGTAAATTGTGAGAATTAAATAAGGCACTGTTGGTGGCCCTGCCCTATCCCTTCAGCACTCATGTTCCGAAGGCTGATGGCTTCTTCCTGCACACACCTGCAGTCTCTGCTCAGGGGTTTTTATGGTCTCAGCAGCATGCCCTGCCCACCTATGGACCAGGAGGGCCACGGAGATAGCACTCCATTAACCCAAGACAGGAGTCAAGAGCCCAGAACAGCTTCTGGCTTCGCAGGTGGCATTGCTCAGGTGTGCCCGTGGCAGCCTGCTTACTGCTTGGCTTCCCTCCCTTCCTTGTCTCCCTTCCTCCATTCTCCTGAGAGTTGCCTCCCAGCTGAACACTTGAGTCCTTGTCCCAGGTTTGTTTCTGGGAAACCCATCCAAGAGAGCTTGAAAGGTGCTCTATAGGAAGAAGACCCCTGGCAATGTGTAGCAGGCTCACTAATCTGAAAGCTTTGTCAAAGCAGAGGTGTCCGCTTGGATACAATTGGCTCCTAGGGTGCAAGCCCCGTCACAGAGAAAGCGCCCAGTGCAAATGTGTCCAATGAATTGGCATACATTCTCCAAAAGCTGCCTGTCCTTTCCAGCCCTCTTTCTCTGTCCTTGCTCCCTTTTCTCCTGTGCCTACATTTTTTCCTTTTCTGGTCCTCTTTATTTTCTCCTCTGCACTCACAATGTCCCCCTGCTGTCCTTAAAGTTCTGCTCTGGAAATGAACCCACCTGAACCATTGTGACATCACTGTGTGTCAGCCAGTGGCTGCCCACCTGGGCTGGGCCCTTGGCCTCCTGGGATCACTTGGCCCTCTGGTGTTAGGGCCACCTTCTTCTGCAGAACCCCTCAGGGACAGCTCCTGGAGCATGGATCCCTCCTGATTGTGCTCTGGCCCAATGTTCCTCACAGTCAAGCTGCTTTTGGGCCGGAGATGCAGCCTAAAGGTGTCGGGGCACGAGAGCGTGGCCACGCTGAAGAAGCTGGTATCCCAGCGGCTGCAGGTACCTGAGGAGCAGCAGCATTTGCTCTTCCGTGGCCAACTGCTGGCTGATGATAAGCACCTCTCTGACTACTGTATTGGGCCCAATGCCTCCATCAATGTCATCATGCGGCCCCTGGAGAAGGCAGCACTGGATGAGGCCCCCCAGCCACAGTCCCTGTGGCACCAGCTGGGCCAGGTCCTAGCCAAACACTTTGGGCCCCAGGATGCCAAGGCTGTGCTGCAGCTGCTGAAGCAGGAGCATGAGGAGCACTTGCAGAGGGTGAGCCTGGAGGCCCTGGAGCAGCTGGCATGCCACCTTCTGACAGAGCAGCAGTGTGTAGAGCCGACCAGGGAGAAGGAGCCCCAGGCTGAGGCCTCAGAGGTCCAGCAACATGGTGGAGGAGGAGGAGGAGGAGGAGGAGGAGGAGGAGGAGGAGGAGGAGGAGGAGGGGGAGGAGCAGTTGATTAGTAAACTGGCCCTTCCTACTACTCATTCACTTGCTTATATTCTGGCCTCATCCTTCTGTGTTTCCTGGTGATTTTCCCACTGCTTCCTCCTGCTGCAGGAGCAGCCATCTCTCATTGTTGAGCCTTTAAGCTGGAAGTTGTCTGAAGTGTCCTGTTCCCTCTTGGACCTGTGGTCTCCCTTCTGAAAAGCAGAATGATTCCACCCCCATTGCTATTCCCTAGTGGGGTTCTCACAGCCCCAAAGCAGTCCTAAGAAGGCAAAGGCTGCATCCCCCAGCTGGGCCCAGAGTCTGCATTGGCTCTAGACAAACCCTCTTTCTCCTTCAGAATGGAAAGACAGCGTATGTACGTTTTCTCTCATCCTCAAGCCATGGTGCCTACCCTCAGACCCCCAAAACCAAGAAAGGAACTGCCTTTGGCCTCTGGGTGAGGCTGTCCCTGCTGTCCCCTGCTTGTGCTTCCATAGCTTCACGGACAGGGGCTGCAGAGGTGGGAGTATGGTAGAGCCCCTGCTGTAGGCCTGGGCTTTAAGGGACATAGATGTAGCCCCAGAATTGCAGGCAGCAGAGCTTTAGGAGACAGGAGAGGTCTGCAAGTAGCATGCTCATGTGGCCTGCAATAACAGCTATGCTCCACTGCCCCGTTTGGATCAGCCAGAAGATAGCACTGAGCTCCAGTGATCTGCCCGGCACTGCCCAAGCCTTTCTGGGAGAATAACAAAAACGTATAGCCAAGCTGGGCACAGTGGCATACACCTGTATTCCCAACACCTGGGGAGGCTGAGGCAGAAGGATCATAAGTTCAAAAAGCCAGCCTCAGCAACTTAGCGAGACCTTGTCTCAAAATAAAAAATAAAAGGGCTAGGGGTGTGGCTCAGTGGTTAAGCGCCTCTGGGTTTAGTCCCTGGTACACACACACACACACAATCTAGCCAGGACACCCTTGCACCTTAGGTGAGAGATGGGTGTGCATGGGAGAAATGGAGCAGCAACATTACACAAGGGTATGGTTGTGGCTGACTGCCCCGATGCCTGGAAGTGGGACCAGCACTGAGGGATGGGATGGTCCCCTGCAGAATATGACAGAGCCAAGCTCTTCCTATTTTGGGTATGAGAGAGTGGCCTTCGCCCAGGGCTGAGGAGTCCCCACATTCTGTGTATGGGTGGGAAGAGGTCAAGGGAGCTCTCTGAGAGCCCTGGTTCCCCAATTTCACTGCTGAGTCCCTGAAGTTGTGGTCCTGGGGGATGGAGATGGAGGGCAGGGGATGGAGGTGGAGGGCAGGGGATGGAGGTGGAGGGCAGGGGATGGAGGTGGAGGGCAGGGGATGGAGGTGGAGGCCAGGGGATGGAGGTGGAGGCCAGGGGATGGAGGTGGAGGCCAGGGGATGGAGGTGGAGGCCAGGGGATGGAGGAGAATGCCTAGAAAGGCACAAGCACCATCCCCTTCTCTGGAGTGAATTCTGTCCTAGGTCTAAGAGGCACTTACTTGCCCCCCTTTCCAGGGCCAGCTCAATCATTGTCTTGCCATGTGACTGTGGTCAACTTACTTCACCTGTCAGATGCTCAGGTTTCTCACCTGTTCATGGGCTCACTATCATAGTATCTGCTTACCCCACAGGTGTTTGTGAGGGTTAGAGGTGCAGACTGTGCAATTAGGAGTGACATCTTCTAGGGGTGTGCTCAGAGTGACGTCTGGGACAGGCCCAGAAACACTTAGCAGCAGCTGTCCCCCACCTCTGCCAGAGTACGAGACACTTTCACACGTTATGGCTCATGGTCCTTACCAATGCCACCCCCACTCCACCAGCCAAGGGGAGAAAAGTAGAGCTCTGCAGATGGGAATAGCCTCTCCCTGACATCAAGGACCCAGTACCTGCAGATAGGGGATGGAGAACCCCTATCTGCAGGACCCCAGGCTCCTGTCTGGGTCCTGCTTCTGCTCCTTCATCATCAGCTGGAGACACCTCCTGACAGTTCTGTGGGTACGTTTGTACTGGGCCTGTGCTGTTTGCCAAGGGGGACAAGCCTATTATCTTTACATTAGGGGAACTAATAGCCCATTTCCCAGGAAATCTGTGAGCGATAAAAATAAGCGAGCCGTTTCATTCCTTTTGCTGAGAGAAGTTGGCATGAAAGGCAGGGAAGCCTTTGTTTTCTCTCTTGTGGCCTTGTCAGGACTGCTTGACAACAGGCCAGAGCAGGCAGCCACTCCACCACCTCTGTCCCAGCAGTACAGAGAAGAAAATCTCCAGTCTCAAACCGGGAAGAAGGAAAACTGGCCTGCCCTTCCCTGCCATGTGTGCCTCCCACTACTGATTTTCCCCTTTCCAAGAGCCCTCCTGTCCCATGATCTCCCCAAAAGCTGAGCACAGGAGAGACTGCTGTCATGCGGAGCTTACAGCACACCCTTGAATCAGTTTGCTACCCCTCCCAGGGATAATTCCCCAGTGCAGTGCCTTCCAATTGAGAGGCGGGAGGCAGAAGCAGCCCTGAAACTCCAGCAACGGGTTAGAATCCTGCTCTTGGGCCACCTGCCACAAGGACCCTTCACTCTATCCAGCGTCAGCTTATTTCAAACTTAAACCTGTGCTAGCTGAAGGAGCTCTGTTCCCTTCTCTCTTTCACCACATGGGGGACAATGGGAATGGGGGAAGGTGCTCTTTCTAAACTGCAGCCCTGGGCAGATAGCTCTTCCCTTAAATCTCCACAGCATCTCTCCCCCACCATGGAAGGACACAAATGTCCCTACAGGTAGCAACTTTGTTCAAGTAAGAGACATCTCAGGACTGCCAGCTTTGGGTTCCCATGCACAGAGCAATCAGACTCATCCTGCCACTTACCTGGGTCACCTGCCTGCCAAAGTCCCCGAGCCCTCTGGTGCCTGGCAAAAGTCTTTCTGATAGAAACAGGCACAGCATCTTGGTTCATATGCTATTTCATCAGTCCTTTATTCTATCAACACACATTTAAGGGCCTCTAGTCTGTTTGGGCTGCTATGATAAAATTCCTAGGCTAGGTAATTCAGAAACTACAAATTCATTGTTTATGGTCCTAGAGGGCTGGAAAGGTCAGGACGCCATCAGATTAGTGTCTGGGGAGGACCTGCTTCTTGTTGATGGCGCCTTCTATGTGTCCTCACATTGCAGAAGGGCAAACACACTCCAGCTCTTTTATAAGGGCACCAATCCCAACCACAAGAGCAGAGCCCTCATGACTTAATCACTTCCCCAAAGGCCTGCCTTTATTAGTACTATCGAAATAAGGGGTTGGGGATTTAGTTCAGTGGCAGAGCTCTTGCCTAGCATGTGCAAGGCCCCGAGTTCGGTCCTCAGCCCTGAAAAAAAAAAAACTATCGAAATAATGATGAAGTCACACGTATGAGTTGTGGGGAAAATACCAACATCCAGGACCCAGCACCTCCTTCCACAGGCCAGGCTTTGGTCTGGGGACTGGGGCTGATTGGGAAGGCTTGGCTCTAGGACCAGCCATAGTGCACCCCCTGCTGTTCATAGTGGTGTGGTGCATCCAAGGGGTTTGGGGAAGGGCCTGGCATCTTGCCTTGGACTCTTACTGAGATGTGGTTGTTTTCCCCCAATAATTCTGAATGATGGGGAAGGGAATAGTCTGTTGGGATGAAAAGTCTTGCAGATGCCAAAGAAGTCTGTAACTTTCCAGGGCTCTAGAGACCCTGGGTGCCTGATTTTAGAAGCAAGCCCCAGGCCTCTCTCACCCCTCCCCCAGTCTATTTGCTCAGGATTAAGTGAGATTTTAGTCATCACAGAAAGAGTCCAGCTGTTTTAAATTGGGAAAGAGGCGCATAAATGGAAAGAAGTGGAGGGCAAGGCTGTGCTTCCCCCCAGAATTGACAGCTCCAGTTGAGATGCCTGTAGGAAGACTTGGCAACAGTATGTTGAGATGTGCACCAGATGGGACGCACAGGGCTGGGGCATGTCTCTTCTGCGCTGGGAGAGGTTCCATTAGGGGCACAAGGGCTACGGGTAGAACATCAGCTATTTCCGTGTCTGGAACTTACTTAGCTTGAACACACTTTGCTTTTGCTGAACAAAATATCAGTGTGGGAACGTCCATAATAAACATGGGAAGCTCTCCTGGATACAGTTCTAAAACTGTTGAATTCCTCATATCTTGCAGTAGCCCAGTTGGTGGGAAATCTCTGCACATGGAAGAACTCAGTCTAAGTTCTCTCATCAGGACTAATTTGACAAAAGCACACGAAAACAAAACACAACAAACATAATGACTTGATACCTACTATCGTGGGAGGCCATGAGGAGGCCCTGAGAGCTCCACCTCCTGATAACCAAGCTTTTGTGTAAGTCCACACTTCGAATGTGTGTGGGGCTTGTGACTTGCTTCTTCTTCTTCTTCTTCTTCTTCTTCTTCTTCTTCTTCTTCTTCTGAGAGAGAGAGAGAGAGAGAGAGAGAGGGGGGCAGTGAGAGAGAGAGAGAGAGAGAGAACAGATTTTATTTAGTTTTTCATGTGGCTTTTGTTACTCCGACATTTTGTTGTGTATGTGGTGCTGGAGTTCAAACCCACAGACTCGCGCATGCAAGGCAGGTGCCATAACCACTGAGCCACCACTCCAGCCTGTGACTTGCTTCTGACAGAATCTTAGTGTGAAATGGAATGATCAGGTCTACCCCTGAGAAGGCATGACCTAACAGCCAAACATCCAGGGGTGGAAACCCGCAAGCAGGACATAAGCCTGAGACCCAGTCTTGGTCCTGTCATTTGCTTTGAACCCTGGGTAAATCACTTCAATCTCTGGACCAGAGACTTCCTCATTTGCAAAATGGAAGAAGGGGCTGGACTTGAGCTCTGGTGCCAAGGTTCGGTGTTGGCATGACGTCACAGACTAAGCTGCTGGGGTCCTGGGCTGGCTGGGGTCCTGGGCTGGCAGGGGTTGGCCATCCTTTCTCTGTGAGGTTTTGAGAAACATTTCAGAGATGGACAATGGTGAGATGGTCAGGATAGATTGCTATCGAATAGGATGGTCATTATAAATACACTTTAAAAAGAAATATGAAGTTTAAAACCACACACTATAGTACCATCGATGTTTAAGGATATACACCTAGGTGAAAATTAAGAAGTGTTCAGTAGGAAGAGAAATGCAAACAAGGAAATGTTCACAGAGGCTTCAACTGTGTTATAAAGGTTATTATATCAAGCGATGGGTTTTTGGTATTAGTTTTCTATTGACGCACAACACCTGCAAATTTAGCAGCTTAATACGTTACCTCACAATTCAGTGCTGCAGCTCACCTGCCGCTGAGGGCCTCAAAAGGCTGCACACTGAACTGTGTTCTCATCTGGAGGCTCGACGGGAAGAGTCTGCTTCCAAACCCACTCAGGTTGGAAGATTTCGTGGGGCTGTAGAACCTCAGCTGCGGGATGGATGTAGGTGAAGTCCGCATGGTTCCTAGAGGCTCTCCATGATTCCATGTCACGGTCTTTTCCAAACAACTGCTTGCTTTACCAAGCCTGGAAGGAGAATCTCTAGAGAGAGTTAGCTGGCAAGGCCAAGTCCTATTCAACATAATGTAATCATGAAGTGTCAGCCCATCACCTTTGCCAGAATCTTTCAGAAGCAAGCCAAAGGTGCAGCCCACATTCAAAGGGAGAGGACTGTTGAAAGGCACAGATGCAAGAAGGTGGAGATTATGGGGGGCTCCTCACAGCCTCCCCACTGCAGTAGGTGTTGGTTATGTCATTATATATTGTATGTACAAAATTATTGATAATAGATCAATTAAAATGTTTTGTTCCCACAGATCTGGAGTGAAATATGGCTCAAAAAGATTGCATTGGAACTGGTGAGGGATGGGAATGGGGTGGGGGCAGGCGGGTATAGCTGGTGAGATTTTCTTGACACTTAGGGGGTCCACATATCACATCTGGAGAATTATCACTTGGCTTAGCATACGCGGCATCTGACCTTGCTGGGTGCATGGTGACACCCATGATATGGATGCACAGACACACCCAAGGTGCAAACACGCAGCCATGCCCTAAACAACTCACACCTTTAGGATGGGGTCTACAGAGGCAGAACCAGGTGTGCAGAAGTGAGCTGTGGCTCTATGGCTCTTTCAGCATCAGAGGTACAGATCTTGCCTTTTTAGGTTCAAGCTGCTGGAGCTGAGCTGACCCAGCCCACCTCAGGCAGCCAGATCAGAAGATACTACACTGCAAATCCAAGGACTGGAAGGGAAGACTTGGCAGAGCCAAACTCAGGAACTGCGGGTGCTACAGGAAGAGGTGACCCAAACCAACTTTGCTATCTTCAAGAGACGTGTCAATTAGTCAGGACTGGAATGTATACAAGAACACATAGGGAGGTTCCCAGGCAAGCAGAGATGGACATGCGCATGCACACATTTGTGCACTGGGTGCAGCTTGGGCTTTGCAAAGGTTACCGTGGTGCACATCAGCCTACTGTGTCTGGGGGCAGAGACCACTACTCCGTGGGCACTCTCCAAGGTGGCATGTTTACATTCCTGACTGCCCAGCCTGGTAAACTCTCCCTGTGTGCTGGGCTGAGCTTGGGTGGCTGCCAACCTGTGTGGCAGGGGAGTGACCAGCAGGCAGCCTGCCCTGGATCCTGCTGCTGAGCCAGCTGTCACTCACAGAGACGTCTGAGGTGTGAACAACTGCCAGGTCCAGGTCCCTGTGCCCTCTGGAGCAGATGGTGCTCCCCGCTGGCTGCCTCACCCTACTGCTCCCCTCTTGGGTCACCTTCCTCCCTTCCATGTCCTTTCTGCTTTTCTTCTTATACCTCTCCTCTACCACATGCATGTCCTCCTATTTTCTCTGACCACATTTGGGGCCCATTTGGTTGCATTGTGCAGAAATCTGGGTTCTTCCTTTTAGCTCTTTCTCTCTCTGTTCCTTATGTCGCTTCCCGCCCACCCCATGCCCATCTTCTTTTTCTTCCCATCCCTTTCAGTTAGCCGTGTCCCCCTTCTATTAAACATCACCACCACCAATAGCTCTTCTCCTTCCTTTCCTGTGTCCTCTTATTTATTGTCCCAGGCTCACCCCATGGGCAGGGACAGACAGGGAGCTGGAACCCACTACCTTTGAATATGTCCCTGATCCCCCACTCCCACTCACATGTGCAAGACTAACTCACAGACATACAATGAGCCTGGGAACAATGAGAATGGCCCAATGGCACACATGCCTTGATTGCTGATATGTACCCTAACACAGACACTACACACACCTAGAGAAAGGACACAGACACTTGCACACGTGGTCACCACTGAGAGCCTTGCTCGCAGGTGGGCATGCTGGCAGAGAGGTGGGATTATCCAGGTAGGCACATGTGCATTGAGGGGTCCCATCAGCAGTTCGGGTATTGGGTCCCTGCTCTTCCTCCCAGCTCGCACTGGGTACCCTGATTCTCTTGGCTGGGCTCTGGATCCTGCCTGGGGGGCTGCTTGGCTCCACTGGGCTCCAGGGTTATAAATCCTCCTCTTGAAAGGACTGTAACCTGAGGAGCAGGCAGGAAGCTCCAGCCCCAGGGCTCCTACCTGCCCCTCCTCTCCCTCCGACAGCATTTCCCATCACAGTGATTTAAGGGCTCCCTGGCAGCCTTTGGCGGCTCCCACTGCCCTCATAGCAGGGTGATAAATCTGAGGTAACTACTGTGGGCTGCCTGGCTGTAAACCCATCACAGCCCACTGCAGTGGGGCCATGTCTCCCCGCCAAGGCCGGCAGGGTCTGCCTTGTCAGCCAGCTGCCCTTGGATGAGTCCCAGGTTGCCCAGGCCAGGGACATTATTTACAAGTCTCAGACCCCAGGATCAAAGCCTCCATCCCTCAGAGAGGACAGGATGGAGGCCCTTGGAGCCCTCCTGCTGGTCCCTCCTCTAATCCAGACAACCTCAGGCCATGGCTACTACTTCAACTTGACTGGTAATTTGCTGGAGAAGGCCTCATAGTTCCTACAGCCCCATTCCACTCTATTTCCCTGACTAACTCCAAGTACACTCCTCTCCCCCACCACGCACTCATACACACACACACACACACCCACACCCACACACACACACACACACACACATACACGCACGCACCAGGACAGACGATCATGGGGCTTGGATGACAGTGCTGGGGCCAGGGTTTCAGCTAGAGGGCTGCTGCCTCTCCTTTTGCATGGTTGCCCCCTCCTCTTGTAGTGTAGCCTGGCTGAAAGGAGGGATGTTTGAAGAAGAGTCAGACTCTACTTGAGCTGAGTAGGGAGTCTCTCTCTCCTTTCTGCATCGTCTCTGCCTGATCTCTGCATCTTCTGCTGCCTGATCTCCTGGGGCTGTCTTGGCCCAACCCCTCATTTGTAGCCCAGGAGGAGAGGGAGGTGAGGTGATGAGCAGTGTTAGATCCAGCATCTGAAGCTTTGGGGCTGTGTCTTAAGATGCTCCCTGACTGTGAGACTTGGTCACCAGGTCTCTCTGGCCCTCAGGGGGCTCATCCATTCAGCAGGATAAAAATGCCCTTCTGTGGGGTAGTGAGGAGCACCCGGTCAGATGAGATGTGTTTTATAAATTCTAAGGAGCAACTCAGAATTGAGATTTATTTACACCTCTTGCTCCCCATGGATCCCCACTCTAGTCAAGAGAATCTACTTTGACCAGCTTATGCATAAAGGAATTTATTGTGGGGAGGCAGTTGTGTTATGGGATCACCAGGAGGGCCAAGGAACCAGGCTTAGGAACTTAGCAGGAGCACTGTAGCCACTAAGAGGAGCACCCAGACACATCACTGCCACCCTGCCCTGTAGTTCCAGGAATGAGAGCCCAGAGTCCCCATCACAGGGCCCCAGGGAACTCCAGTGTCCTAGCTCCACTCCAAAGAGCCACCTCTTATTTGGCTCACACCATGTTACCTGCAGTTCAGTTGAGGTTGTGTGCTTGGGGGAAGGCAGGGTGCAATGCAAACTGAGCTGGAAAAGAGTCTTGGAAATGTAGATTTCAAATTTTTGCCAAGCTAGATGGGAAAATGTGTGGGAATATCTATGAAGCAACTGACCCCATTTTTTCAACAAAGAGAGAGAAAGAAAAGTACATGGAATTGTTTGCAGGCAGATTTGAACAAACTTTTTTTTTTTTAAAACAAGACAATTGGGGAAATTTGAATATTGACTGACAGCTGGGGGTACCGAGGAATTAATGTGAATTTTAAATGTGAGATAACAGTATTGTGGTTATGCTTCAAAAAGTTGTCTTTTGGAATTGCATGGTGAGGTGGTTTTGGATGAAATGATGCATTCAATTTGCCTCAGAATAACCCAGGGAAGTGGGTTGGAGGAAGTTTCTACACGTTGAAAGGGTAGTATGCTAACTGTAGGACCTGGGTGATGATAGCTACATGTGGGTTGATCATACTACTCTATTTTTGTGTTTGTTTTAAATGTTTCATAATAAAAGTATCTAAAAACGCTTGCCTTCAGCAGTCGCTCCTCTTCAGGCACCTTCCTCTAGTGGGTTCTTACTGTGGCAGCCTTAGGTGCCTACGTAGGGGTTTCAAGAAGAGCCACTGCCTGCTGCCTCTGACGCTAACCAGCTCCCTGCAGCCTCCAATGCAACTCAGAAAACCGTTCCCAGATTCTCATTTCCTCAGGGGTTTCTTGGTTGGAACCTCTTCTGATATAAATTACCCTTCTAAGTTGGGGACAATGGATTCCATTCTGGCTGATTTACACAGAAAGGAATTTATTAGAGGTATTAGGCAGTTTATAAAACTTTGGAAAGGGCCAGGACAATATATGGTCTGGAATGGCAGAGACTGGAGAAGCACGTCTGAGAATCCTGCAGGGTGGGTCTGGTGGAAA
>PVKS010037575.1:0-18518 GCA_004027875.1 Aplodontia rufa | reverse complement strand
GAAATAAATTATGCATACTTATCCCCTATTTAAGGTACTTAACTATTTCCTAAAACTTTACTATACAGGTGCTTAACTAATGAAGGGATGTGTTCTGGAAAATGTTTCATTAGGTGATTTTTTTTTCTATGCAACTATCACATAGGGTAGTTGTTATAAAAACCTGGAGAGTATAGGTCAATCACTTAATGTAGCATCTCAGTGTCATTGAGGGGTACATAAACACAAGATGCATGAGATCTTTGGTGTAGCATGGCATAGTGATCTACAATAAATATTTTTATTAGTAGAAGGTAACACTCTAAAATAATGATTAAAGGTGTAGTGTACTACATACATTAAGCAGCTTCATGCTCATTGGTTTCATCAGCAAGTACGTTATACATATTATATATTATATACTATTACAGGGATTGTACTTTTCCATAACTGTTAGTGCAGAACGTTTGTTTACAGTAGCAGCACCAGAAACATATGGGTAATATGTTTCACTACAAGGTTATGATGGTTACCATGTCACTAGGTGATTGAAATATTTTTATCTCCATTATAAAATATGGGACCATCACTATTACACTATCCATCATTGAGTGGAACATTAATATGTGGTATATGATTTTAAGTGAAAATTATGAATATTAATTATACTAGAAAAATTGTGGAACATTTCATGCTAAATGAAAATATTCAATATTTACAAATAAAGTGTCATTTGATTTATGAAAATAAGCATGTGGTTATGAATAAATTGCAATTAATGAAAGTTTGCTGATTTCACTGAGAATAGAAGGGTGATTTGGGGCTATTGTTGAAACTGATGGAGAAGTAGTGGAAGAGAATCACTCTTTTGAAGATGCTTCTTTACACTTTTGAAGGAGCATGTTTATCTTTCACTCAAATTGCAGTTAGAAATGAGTGATGGACCTGAAAAACACCTTTAGGGAATAATAAAGGCTACACACAAGAATTCTTTGAAATATTTGGAAATAGGTCACATTCGCAACCCTGACAAACCCTAGAAAACATTGACTTTCCATTACTCCTGTTTGGCATAGAATTCAAAGCAAAACCTTTTTGGTTCATTCAAACAGTGAACAAATTCAATATTGTACTTTTTCATATTTGCTAACTGGAATTAATTTTGAGTAAATTGGTGAGTGCATCTCTACTTGAAACCAATATGTTAAAATATAACTTCCTTCAGAATATCTAAGTAGTATATTTGAAGGGTAAATAAAGTATTTTTCTAAAGCAAAAGTTGTTATCTCAAGTAATATATGTTTCCCATAACCAATGTGACCAAAAAAAAAAAAATTAAAAGAATACAGTCATGTGAGATAGGTCTTTGGGACCTATCAAATGAGTCTCATAAAGATACTTATACAGATCTAGAAATAGATGTGGATGTCATATAGAGTTTATAACAGGTTAGTTATTTCAACATACTAGATATCTTTGTCATGAAAACTTCCAATAAAGTACTTGGGTACTTTTGTTCACTGCAGTACATATTTTTACCTGGAAGATAATCCAAACTGAGATGAATTAAGAGTAACTTGCCCAAGATTGGGGTGAATAGACAGCTTTTTCTGTCTCCTAATAAAGCCCTGCCTTATTCTTTATTTTCAAACTTCTTTAAATGCTAGTTTAAGGTCAAGGCAGCCTTAGGTGGGAAATATGAGCAAAGGTGAAATGCTAGTGCAGACCATGCTCCATGCGGTTCAGAAGTTGAGCTCAACCAAAAATGATCAGAAAGCAAGAGGACATTTTATTGAGGTTCATACTTGGCTTTATTTATAAAGCTATTTTATTTGGAGTGTTTTGTCAAAATACTCCACCTCATTTGGGTGGTGCTGTGCCTCAGGTGCTAATGGCCCGATGGTGGGCATAACATCCACATAGCATATCTGTGCTGAAACTGACTGTATCAGGCACCGTTTTCTTTCTCATCTCTGTGTCCTACACCTCTTGCTTTGACACATTATCTCTATTTATCTTTACAAAAACATTCTCTGAGTGCAAATTTGCTTTCCACCTTGACCTTAAAATATTTTTCCACTTTCATTTTATCTACCGATGTGATCACCATGGTTGCAGAATGATGGATTGGACACAAGTTATAGCCCATCTCCCTTATATCCCTGGACCCTCTAAATAATTTAAACTTGTAATAAATTTCAAATTACAATGAAACACCACAAGGAAAAAAGCTCATCAGTTCATAAGTTATTAGAAATTCTTGCAAATCCAAAATAGTTGAGAGAGAATTAAAGAAGAAAATAACTATTAAAATAACCTAAAGGAGATTGTCTTAGTACATTTTGTGTTACTATCACGAAATACCTTCGGCTCAGTGAATTAATTTTTTTTTTATAAAAGGGTTTATGTCGCTCTCAGTTTTAAAGACCCAAGAGCATGATCCCAGCATCTGCTTGGTTTACAGTGAAGACCACATGGTGAATGGCATCACTAAGTAGGTACTCATGCAGGAGGGGTAGCCCAACATGTGCGGAGGAGGCCAAACACCTGGAGTGTGCTTGCTTTATAACCACTCACTCTCGTGATAACTAATCCATTGTCTTGAAACTTAACCTGCGTTCACCAGATGGGTATTTACTCCTTCTAAGGCTATTGCTTCCATGACCTAATGAGCTCCCTCGAGGACCCACCTCTTAATAGTTCTTTTCAATACAGTTACATGGGAGACCAAACTTAAAGCACTTGAAACTTTGGGGGACAAATTACATCCAAACCATAAAAGAGATTATTGCTGCAAAAAGCCAGTAGTGCATTGCTGGAAGTTTTTTCTTTCTTTCTTTCTTTGTGTTTTTGTTTTTTGTGTTTTGCAGTTATTGGGAATAGAGAGAGTTCAGGGATTACACTGGATTACTTTGGCAAATGTGCCACTGCAGAAGTAAACAAGCATTTCTATCCTTGTACATTAACACTGACCTTGGTGTGGTCCAGGCAGCATCTGTGAGATGGTATAGAAATAGAGCTTGATTGATATACTAAGGACCTAAAACTCACTTTTAAAAAAATATCAATCCGCCATACATTATGTATACTTTATCTCTATGTGGCATGCTGTGTTCACACTCAATATGGCTTGGGAATTCAGTTCTATTCAATTCCTTATCTCCAAGCAAATCAAAGACAAGTGAAATATAATAAAGAGAAAACCAAATGTGATCTGGAAGTGCAAAGCAGCAAGCAGGGATAAACTCTCATTTTTGACTCTCTCTCAAATCTCACTGTGATAGAATAAAGGAGATTTAAAGTTTAATTTTGCTTTAGGTTTTGAAATGTTTATTATATTCACTATTACCAGTTATAGCAATATAGAAGTTAGGAAACTTTTCCCATTTAAATATTAATTATCACAAAGTTTTACAAAATCATTTGAAGCTAATATAATTTAATTCTCATTGAGCTATATCTGAAAGTCAGACTGAGTGATGTTTGGAGTTGAAGTTGATCAACTTTTGTCCTTTGATCCCCGACTATCACTGACAGAGAAGTCAGGCATCCTTCTGAGATAGGTAGTCTTCATTGAGATGGATCTGAAAGTCTGTGTAGCTAATCTGAGGAGTTGGTTAAAAGTTTCTCCTGAAGAATGGGAAATCTTCATTCCCTCATAAGTTTATCAATGTGCTTCTGGCAAGCAAAGTTAATTTTTTCTAAAATGTTCTACAAACTTCAGAACTGCTATAAAATGCTTGTTGTCGACAATTTAGAGATATGCAGAAATAATTCTGATAAATCAGTAATATGTGAAAAATGACATATCAGATCTAGCAAGTGTGACAGGCAAATGCATGCAGGAAAATAGACCTTTCGCATCTAACTGGCTCATTTAGGAGATGCTGTGCAACTCAGCAACATCCATCAGAGAAGATGGAGCAGGACGACTCAGAGGTCGGCTCTTCAATTGGTGAATAAATAAACTGGAATTTAGAGTAATTAAGTGATATATGGAGTTTCACAGTCATTTAGTGGCAGAATGAAGACTAAAACCAAGACTTCCTTACTCTCAATCCTGAGTTTTCTCACTACATTGCACTAAATAACTACAGAAAGGTGATTGATAAGCTACGATTATTTAGTCCAATCTCCCTGGAACTGAAATTGTGAATATTTTATTTAAGCCAACTGAGACCGAATGGAGCAAATCAAAATATTGAAGGGAGGTAGTATTCAATCTGTTATGCAGTTAATAAATATTTCTAGAAAATATACTATGTATTTCTAAGTAATCCTTCCTTTCCAAAAGACATGAATTCTGGGGGCTCTACTTTCTGTATTAAAGGACAAATTCTGACAAGCAGATATGTATGTACATATTTTCCTGAAGCAGCTCGTCAACTACCAAATCAATGCACTGATGTATCTAAGAATTTTTAGGATAAAGGAAATGGTGTAACTAAAGCACATGTGGAATCCAAGGCTGAGGAAAAGTAATACTAAGAAGATATTGAAAAAAGTGGTAGAATTTTACTTTCTTAAAAATATCTCTCAGGGAAGCCCAGGCTAATCATGGTTAGTAATTACCTTAGGCCTGTCTGGTCTCATTCTCAATAGTGGGAGGTAATCTGTTCTCCCTAGGAGCTGCATTTGTTGTTACTTCTGTGAGGACAGAGCTCACCAGCAGCCTGCAGCTTCACTATCAGAATTGGGAGGCTATGCTGCCTCCATCAACCTGACTTTATGTTTGTTTTGGAAAATTCTTCCCAGGAAGAGAAGAGTGTAAATAAGCAAATAAACTCTTTATTTGTTTCAAGTAGACTCAACCAATTTCCTTCTAGTACAATAGTGTGTTTATTTGGGTAGACAGTCTTCTTTTCAGAACAAGAATTTGCTCAAATAGGCAGAAAACATTTATCTGAAAATAAGTAACTCAGGACATTTTTTTCTAAGACCCTCAGCTTGTTTTGTCCACCAATTCTAAAAAAAAAAAACAAAACAAAACAAAACAAAACAAAACAAAAAAAAAACCACAAAAAAAAAACAAAAAAAACCTGTGCCCAATCCCTATCATACTCAGATCATACTCAGGCATTGAACACTTGCCTTTACCCACAGAAGACTTAATCTCCATAAAAATACCCATCCTTGGGCTGGAGTAGTGGCTCAGCAGTTACAGCACTTGCCTGGCATGCAAGAGTTTGTGAGTTCAAACCCCAGCACCAGGTACACAACAACGTTTCGCAGCACCAAAGACCATATGAAAAACTAAAAAGAATTAATTCTCTCTTTCTGTCTCTCACTGTCCCCCTCTCTTTAAAAAAAAAATAATAATCCCATCCTTTCTTGGTTATTAGTAAGTCTCTTACAGTGGAATCTTTCCTTCCTGTAATAAATTAGTAAACTTGGCTTCCTTTGATCAACAGGATATTTTGGGTCTGTTTAGAGAGCTGACCCTACCAATTGCAGAGTTTCCCTTCTTTTTTTTTCCTTTTTTTTTTTTTTTTTTTTTTTTTTTTTTTTTTTTTTTTTTTTTTTTTTTTTTTTTTTTTTGTTTTACTGGAGATTGAACTCAGGGGTAGTCCCCACTGAATTATATACTCAGTCATACACTACACTTCTCTACCACCTTTTGAGACAGGGTCTTGCTAAATTGCCAAGGCTGGCCTTGAATTTGCAATCCTCCTGTTTCAGCCTTCAGAATTGCTGGGATTACAGGCGGGTACCACTGTGCCTGGCTGCAGGAGTTTTCAACACAGAATCTGCAACTGCTGTATTGTTTACAAGCTTCTTATGTCTTAAAGTTTTTTTTTTTTTTTTAAAGAGAGAAGGACAGTGAGAGAGAGACAGAGAGACAGAGAGAATTAAATTTTTTTAGTTTTTCATATGGTTTCATTGCCCTGGCACTTAGCTCTGACACAGCTCAATAACCGCTGAGCCACTGCTCCAGCCCCTGTCCCAAAGTTCTTAATAGGATTTTCACTTGGCCATATGTTACTTATTGTGAGACAAATAATGTGTGAAGGATATGTTGGTGGCTGACTAATAATCATCAAATGATTTTCTGCCCTTTCTTCCAGGGACCACTCCAGTAAACTGAAGCTGTTTGGTTCTAGGACTTTGCCAGCTGCCTTGAGGCAGGACTGCTTTGCCTAGTGCTCTCCTCTTCCACTCTCTACTCTGCCTAGGGCAATCCCCTCCCCAAATCTGGAGGAAGCTTCATTGCCTTCACACTGTCCCTTGCAGATTTCTTCCCTCTTCTTGGGGGCATGAAGAAGTCTTGTTGACATCACAAAAGTTCTACAAAGCCTTGTACTGCCTGACCAAGTTGTGAACTGCTGATTTCTCCTTGATATGACCTCTTGGGAGCAGGGATTGGGGGTCAGGAATGAGGAAAGAGGATTGGTGCCAAGCACCAGGAGCACAGCCACCCCTGGTTCTAAAGGTGAAATGTATGTGAAGGAAAATAGCCCCTTTTCCTAACAACTTCCCTAACCCCACACAGTGCTCACCCAAGAGGGTAAGATATGGTGGCACATCTCTGATCAGCAGCCCCTCTTGTATTGTTCCCCTATTCCCCACATCCAACAGGGTCGGAAAAGCCTGATTTCTGTTTTCTCCATGGACATGAAAACTGTGCCATAGTGCAGAGACTCACATTTGGCTTAATTTCTTTTTGTAACTATCACGAAATTCTTAATTTTCTTTTATTAAGAAAGTACTCTGCATTTTCATTTTACACTTAGCTCGTAAGTTACAGACCCAAGGCAGGTTTATTCCTCTTTACCTAGAATTCTAGACATCATGCCGCCTCCATAGAGCTCTATATTCCAGTACTAAATGTAAAACAATGAATTCTCTAAAATCTTTTCTTGAAAATACTGCTATTTCTAGCTGTAAAATATGAACTGCTATCTTGCTAAAGAACCCAAACTTCGAATTTGGATATCAAAATTTGAGCAACTCCACTCTTTGAATACTCTTTCTAATCATCTTTACCAC
Organism: Aplodontia rufa; assembly: GCA_004027875.1. NCBI lineage: Eukaryota > Metazoa > Chordata > Mammalia > Rodentia > Aplodontiidae > Aplodontia > Aplodontia rufa. Next base: position 11,552 of record PVKS010037575.1, on the reverse strand, counting down.
TACTATAGCTGATGTAAGGCAAAATAATTCTTCAGCCTTTTAGGGAGAATGCCATCTGCACAGAAATTCAAAAGAAAAAGCATGTTAGTATGGTTTTCCTTTTATAATCTTTCTTTAAAAATAAAATAATTAGGTTAAATATTGATAATAAATATTACAAATTCTCATCTCTTTGAACAAATACTTTCAGAGTAATAAAAATAAGATAAATGCCAAGGCAGAAAAACAAATCACATACACACCAATAACCCATGAACATGTAAAATAGTAGTCAGGCTTTATAAAAAGAAGTGCAAATTAATGCAAGAAAGTATCCCTTTTGCCAGTCAATTATAAAGTAATTTTAAAATATAATAGTTTGGGCTGGAGTGGTGGCTCAACAGTTAAGGCACTTGCCTGACACACACAAGGACATGGGTTCTTAGCCCAGGACCACAAACACAAGGGAGTATCAGAGCAATGAAGGCCAAATGAAAAACTCAATAAGAATTGATTCTTTCTCTCTCTCAGTGTCCCTCTCTTTCCAATTTTTTAAATAAAAAATAATAATAATAAATCATTCCTTCAATGTTGCCAACAGCCATTCTTACCCACTGCTGCAGCTGGTAGACCTGAATGCACATTTACCCCAAATCTTCATGCTACTGATTACATTTTAGTCAGTGGTTTTATTTGTTGTAATCTACCCTAAAGAAATAATGATGGGGCTGAAGCAGTAGCTCAGCAGTTACTGCACTTTCTCAGCATGTGTGAGTACTTGAGTTTGAACCGAACCCCAGCACCACTTACACGACAGAGTGTCCGAAGAATGAAGGTCACATGAAAAACTAAATAAAAATTGCTTCTCTCTTTCGCTCTCTCTCTCTTTCCCCTCTCTTTCTGAAAAAAATCAGAAATAATGATGGCCATTGTCAAATACTTATTACATATAGAAATATTCACAGCAAAGTCATATGCAGTCCAAGTAACATTATGTTAGACATGGTAAAATCATCTTGGATGTAGTCAGTCCACAATTTACATGTAAAGATGTTCATTGTGGTGTTGTTCATAAGAAAGTTACTTCCTTTGTGTATAAGACGGCCTGGGAAATATGCTTGTGTTCTGAATAGCAGCAAAATAAAAAGCAACTTAGACGGAATATCTATCTTGTGAGAACTAGAAATACCATAAATCTCTAATAAAACCAACAAACAATTTCAGTAAAATATTTCCAACTATCAGGCTTTGTATTCTACTTTATTTCTACTCTAAATTGAGAATGATGGTTTTCTTTATTGTAATCTATGTTTTTCTCATTCTAACATTTTTCACACACTAGAGTAAGTGTAAAAGACAATAAATTCCTCAATTAATTGTACAAACTTTCAGAAACAAAAATCAAATAGCCATTGTGCTTAGATATTATATGATCTACCTGCATTCAAGATTCAGTTCAGCTTGTGAATTGATTTAGGTATGGGAATGTATATTTTATGAGACTCTAGAATTGTAAAATTGAAACATATTTTATCAAGTACCACCAATAATTAAAGAACACAGTACCTAGCATAAATTTTAAAACTCTCATTATAAGTACTTTATAGGAACGTCATTCAGTTCTTCGGTTTATTGGAAAAGCTATCCTAAGTGGAGAAAATTCCAATTCATGTGCCTTCTGGGTAATCTACATAATCTCCATTTTAGGAGTTAGGGGACAGTGATTCCAGGGATGCCTGCCCTGGAGGCTCACAATCATGGGGAAGACAATATGTTGCAGACACCATTTTATACAACTTTTCTTGTTTGCCTCTGAGCAACAGGGGCAAACGAAGTTTGTAACAGAGCTGCATTCTTATAAGGACTAGAGATGGCAGGGAGTATAAAATTTTAATATATCTATCCCAGAGTTTTTTCAGACAAGAGCTTTTGTAATTTGTTTCTGCCATAAAATGAGTTCCCTACTCTGATTCTATCTCCAAGTATGACAAAATGAGGAATAATCTCAGTTGTTAATTTCTTTTCTAAAAAATTGTTCGAGTGATTCCTGTCACTCAAGAATTAGATAGGAGCTTCAAGAATATGTCAGAGAGGTTATTTTGTTCATCCAGCCATGTGAGTTTTGGATACATTGGATATGTTTATATTTTTTTAAATATATATCAGGGAGAATAATTTCAAACTACGGTGAAAATTAAAATATTTCTTTCTTATCTTCTTTAACCTTGGGTTTAATGAAAATGTCTTGGGGAAGTCTGACAAAACATTCTTCAATGAATTTACAATTTTGCCTTCTTTCGAAGTACGCAATTCAACCTTCCACCAGGGACCACCAGACTCAGGCCAATGACCTGTGTTCCCAGCAGGAAGAAATCTAAGTTGTTTTACTAGATCAAACCAAGCACTTAAAATACAAAATCAGATGGAAGGAGAATCTGATTCATTTTTATTGGTGACTCACCAAAATTTGTTCAAACAGATGCCAGTCTGGTGGCAACTATAAACACACCAGTTTGTGAGGTTTTAAACAACAGGCTTACCAAACCTGGTTAAGTAGAATTGACTGAGGCAGTGCAATTTGAAGCTTATCCTTGATCTTAGAACAAGAACCATATCAAGGTCACTTCAACCCACCTATGCCTAAATCCCCAACCCACCTATCCTTAAACCCCCACTCACCTGTCACTAAATCCTAGACCCATCTCTCCCTAAACCCAGGACAATAGTTCACTGTCATGCACAGAAATCCTAAACACTCCAACATCATAAGAAAACATTCTGCCCTTCCAACTTCCTAGCAATGACTTGTCTTCTCCCTCATGCCCTTTATATTTACCTCAGGCTATAAGCTGAAGGCAGGTCCCAAACTCTACTGGGCTTTCTGCAGAATTGTCTGGAATAAGCCTATGTTACTGTTGAGCCACCACCATTCTCCTCTATTTCCTTCATTCTCTTCTTTCCTTATGTAAATGGTGCCAAACCCCTGGGACCAGTATTCCAAGATTTCCACCAAGGCTGGCCCCTTAAACTCTCCACTGCAATGCCAAATGGCCTGAGGTTCCCTATGTCCAGGCCTCTGTTACAGGCTTGGTACCTCTACTCCAAAACTTTTCTTTGCCCAAATTGCTCCATTTTCAAGCTCTTCTCCTCTCAGGGCATCCCTCTCTTGGGACACACTCTCTCTTATAGGAGTGCTGCCTCCTTTCTATTGCTCTTAAACTGTTACCTGGCTCTGTCTGATCCTGCATCTATAAATTTCATTCCTTGGACTGTCCAGACAGAACATACCCATCCACCCTCCCTGAAACGTTTACAGGGATTCACCTGGGATCTATGGATGGTTGAGTAATATGGACAAAGGAACTCTCATTTTTCTTCTCTCTGCTCTTTTTAGTGGATAAACAATCTGTCTCTCCCCTTCTCTGTAGAAATGCCTCTTCCAAATGTATTCCCTGATGCTTGGGCCACTCCCAACTACTCTATATGTCCTGTTCATCCTCAATTCTTTCACTAGAGAGTGTATAGGGACCTCCAGGCTTTTAAAGCTTTCTGGAATCAAAAACCCCAACTATGTCTCCACTTTTGGTCTTCTGCACCCAAATACATGTTTTGTTCTTTATTAGTCCTGTTTTGTCTAACTGGAGTTGTTTGTTTGTTTTTTTAGTCCTCCGTTTTTTCCTTCTTTCATTATTCAGAGGGCAATTATTCAAGGATTTTCTTTATTTCCTGTCAATTTCTTTTAAAGAGACAGGGACAGTGAGAGAGATAGAGAGTGAGTCAATTTTATTTAGTTTTTCATATGGCTTTCATTGCTCCGACACTTCGCTGTGTACATCATGCTGAGGTTTGAACCCGCTTCCTCGCACATGCCAGGCAAGCACCATAAAGGCTGAGCCACTGCTGCAGCACTCCTGATTATTTTTATGTATATTTGTGCACATCTGTGTATGTTGTGTCTACGTATGTTTTTGTCTACATGGCACCAAAATTGGCACATAGATAATGAATGCTCATAAATTAAAATTAACTTTTGGTTCACATGACTTAAGCAATTAGGAAATTTCATTTTAGATTGGTTCAACAGCACAAGGTTTGAGGAAGTTAAATTTCAAAAAGGTTTATGTGATTGGGTTGCCTGTGTTAGCACAATCAGTTGTAGTTATAAGGATATCAGTGTAATTTTGATAATATTATTGGCTTCTTTGTATATTGGGTATGTCTGTCCCTCCATGTACACGAATCTTTTAAAGTATGAAACTTGGGAGAGCACTTTACCAAGTTAGTGTTTCCAGGATAAATGCCAATAAAAAGCTACTTTATAGAAATCAGATGGCACTCCCAAACTTGTGGGGTCGCCTGTACCATTATAAAAATTAAATGTGTTTCTAGCAACACTAGCAATGTTTCTAAAAACCAGAATATCCTCCAGTCACAAATAAATGACATATCAGAGCACAACCTAAGTCTAATAAATTGCTATCTTCATGGTCTTCAAGAACTGGCTAATTACACTGATTATTTTTGTACTAATTTTTTGCAGAAAATAATGTTTTGTTGCATTGCTTATTGCTCTAGCATGATCTCTCCCCCATGCACACCATGTCCAGTCACCTGCCAACCACCATTAGAAGACCTTTGGACTTCTCTGTTGCACAAGCTATCAAGAGTCCACTAAGCACCAGATGGTCATGGATATATGACCTTCCATGTAGCTGCCTCCTTATTTCTATGAAGGCCCATTAGATAGACCCTATGAAGAGTTTACCTGATTGCCATACACAATGCCCACCATCAGCCCGAAGATGCTAGAACACACATCACCATTTTCCCTTTACAGCAGTCAAGGACCTCTTCAGAGAGATAATTGAGTCAGGAGATAGATTATCTGTAGGCATATAGAAATGGGGACCTTGGATAATGGGACATTACCACCCCAGACTAAAACTTTGTGCTAAAAAGCTTTGGTTTTGGTTGTCAACTGGAAAACCCCACTTATGCTTGGCCCAACTCCTAACCTTGGCAAGAATATTCCAACAAAATTCAATACCTCCACTTGGTTTAATTTCCACCTTAGCTCCCCTTCATCCCTTTAATCTCTTATACTGACCAAAATCTTTTCCTTCTCCACCAACATCCATGTCAATTCTTCTTCCAGAGAAGTCAGCCAAAGTGCGAAACATCTCCATGCCCACTGTATCCACCACCACACTCCATTAAAATTTCCCTACAAAACCTTGCCTCCAGCTAAGACAAATTATCTCCTATCACCCCTCTGACTGTCTTGACTATAACCAGGGAATCTTCTTTCTATGCAGAATTGCCACAGCTGTATACCCAATAACTGGACAGGAACTTGTCTAGCACTGTTTTCTCTGCCCAATTGTTTGTATGATTATTGGCTTTGCTCTTGGGCCTTCCCTGTTTCAGCTATTCACCTCCTTTTTATAGAGGACCACTAGCAGTACTACTAATTAGAGTCCAGAACATACTCTTGCTGAGCTCCACTAGTATTGCTTAATACTGGTGTCTACAGCAATCCTCAATCACACACCCTCTCAGTGAGAAGCAGTTTAAGAGATATCACTGTACCTACTCACTTTACCCCTTTTCTTATCAAATAAAAAGAAATAGGCAGGAATGTTAGGTTGACCTAGACCTAGGCAATGCCATTTTGAAATTTGTCCTCTAAATTTGTCCTTAGAACAAGAACCACCACAAGGTCACTAAAACCCACCTATCCCTAAACCCAGGACAATACTCCATGCTCATACTAAGAAATCCTAAACACTCCATCATCATAAGAAAGGACTCTTCCCTGGCAACCCCCTAGCAATGGCTTAATTCGCTCCTCCCTCAAATCCTCTATATCTGACCCAAGCTGTAAGTGGAAAGTGGGTCCCAGACTCTATGGAACCCCCCTCTGCAAGATTGTATTGAATAAGCCTGTATTACTGTTGATGAGCTACCACCATTCTCCTCTCTCTTTATTTCCTTCATTCACTTCTTTACTTACAAACCTATGACTATGTTCTATCCTATTATTATTCTTTTTATTAGAACAGACACAAAAGACAGCCCAAAGGAAAATTATAACTACCTCCGGGGAAGAACCAGTCAATAATGAAAGCCAAAACAGAAGTTACATTACATGAAGAAATGGTTCCCACAAGTAATTTCTCCTGAGAATCTAAATTTAGAAACAAAAGGACAAGGAGAGGCTCATACTGTTAGATAGAACTTGACCTAGGCAATGCCATTTTAAATCTCAATCTAATTCTTAGAACAAGACCCACCTCTTGCTAAAACCTTGACCCACCTACAGTACTCCAACATCATGCAAAGAAACCCTAAACATTCCATCATAAGAAAGGACCCTTCCCTGACAACTCCCTAGCAATGTTTTAATCTTTTGCTTTAGTACTCTATATCTACCCCAGTCTGTAAGAGGAAGACAGGTCCCAAACTCTACTGGTCCCCCCCTCTGCAGGTTTCTCCCAATAAATCTGTGTTACAGTTGAGCTGCTGCCGCTGTCCTATCTCTTTATTTCTTCCACTCATTTCTTTCCTTACTTTTTGGTGCCAAAACCCAGGAACTGTATTCTGAGGTTCCCACCAAGGGTGGCCTGTCTGGGTATTCCCTTGATCTATAACTGGATTCTCTCTCTCACTCTCTCTTTCCTTTTTCCTTCTGTTTCTACCACTTCTTCCTCCAGTGTCTCCAGTAAGGACCATCCACACTGCTAGACATCTCATCCACCACCAACCATTACTTATAGGGTGAGTGACCCCTCTAAGTCTTCTGAATTCCATGAAACCCAGCTGGTTTCTCTCTCAGGGGATACTGTTCCCCTCAGGATACTATTCTTCCCCAAATATCCTAGTGCTAGGTGAGGAAAACCACTAGGTGTTTAATAAATTGCATTGTTTGGGGATGCTCAAGAGTGCATGCTGCTCCCTTGGTCATTCCAGAAACGACCCTAGAGAAATCAGTTTCCTGTGGTGACACCCTTGATTTTTGTTGTTCTCTCTGCCAGAGTCCCTGGGGGCTTTCCTCAATCCCTTTCATCTAATATGGGCCAAGCATTATCAAAGTCTCCACATGGGTGCCTTCTGAAACATATCCCATCCTAGGCCTCCAAGACACAGTCAAACCTATAAGACTGGTTGTCCTCTGTAATATTGCTTGGCCCCAATATAAACTGGAAATAGCAGTCACTGGCCAAAGAACAGAACATTTGAATCCCAAATTCTCAGAAACATTAAACTCTCCACTACAATGGCCAATGGTCCAAGGTTCTCTATGTCCAGGCCTTTGCTCCAGGGTTGGTACCTCTACTTAGACCCTTTTTTTCTCTTCTCACACTGCTCAGTTTCTCACATTCTTCTCAACTAGAAACCACTCAGGTTTTTCTTCTCTTGGGACTCATTCCTTTTTTGGAGAACTGCTTTCTTTCTGTTACTCTAAAATCTGTACTTTTCTCTGTCTGACCCTATGTTCATGGATCTCATTCTTTGAATTAGCAAGAACTCACCCTGTTACATTTATAGGGATTCACCAGGGATCTACAGATGGATGAGTAAAATGGACCAAGGAGGTCTCATTTCTCTTCTCTGTGTTCTTTCTTAGTGGACAACTTGTCTGTCCCCTTTTCTGCAGAAATTCCTTTTCCATATGTACAGCTTGGTTCTCAGGCTACTCACAGCTACTCTGTATGTCCTACTAATCCTAAATTCTTTCACTCTCTCTCTCTCTCAGGTCCCTCACCTCAAGTTCATCCTCACTGTTGGTCTTGTGTGCCTAAATACATGTATTTTATTTTGTCTAATAGAGTTTTACCCCCTCTGCTTTTCCTACTGTCCTTATTCAGAGGGCAATTAAAAGCTCTAAAATCTGTTTCCTGTCAATTTTTATGTACATTTCTGCATACTTGTGTATTTTGTATCTTTGTCATGTATAAATACATGTGGTTCTTGTCTACATGATACCAAAATTGGCATGTAGGATAGGGTTAGTGTTAGTGCTCACAAATTAAAATTAACTTCTGGTTCATGTGACTTAAATTGGTTCTCCAGCACAAAGTTTGCAAAGGGTAAATCTCAAAAAGTTTCTGATTGGGTTGACTATTGTTAGCATAATCAATTGAAGTTGTTTTAATTTTTTTCTAAGGTTAAATGTTGATGCACTGAGATAGACCAGAACCTCTATTTATTTATCAAGACAATCTTAGTGTCAGGTTTTATTGTTTAGGAACTTCTCTGGTAAAATAAACAATTGTTATTTTGGAGTATTACCATACACTATGCATTCTAAATTTTGCTTCAAAGCTTAAATTTGGTTAATATAAGGATATCAGTGCAATCATGATGGTAATACTGTCTTCTTTGTATATTACATGTGTTCATGCCCTCCAGGTACACAAATCTCTTTAAAGTATGAAACTTAGGACAGCACTTTACCAAGTTGGTGTTTCCTGACTGAAGTTGTCTACAGCAGTTATCTCTTTTCAGACTGGTATGGGAAAAAAATTAGGCTGGAAATTTATTTATTTATCATGTAATATTTTGTGATTAGATATCCCATTATAATCTATAATAAGGAGAGTTCAGTTTGGTTACAGGTTATTAATATGGAGGCTTATATAGGTTTGAATGTTGTTATTTGTCAAGATCCCTGCCTTACCTGAGATGACTCTGTGCCTACTCCATGTTAGAATGATTCAAAACTACACTAAACTTAAATTCATTTAAGGTGTGTTCAATGGATAGATTTACAGATCTTCATGGAGGCAAAATAGATTCCAAAGACATTAATGTTAAATAAACTGCTTCTTGATTTAAAGATATTATGCAAGCTAAATTTTGGGGGGCTTATTAATTCCATTTTGTGTTCCTTATAAACTTTATAACTGTTACCTGTTAATGTTTTGCAGAAAAAAACCCTGAATTATGTCAACTAATACAAGACAAATAAGATATAATACTAAATTCTAGTAGTGCTACTGACCTTAATAAAATGAAAGGGGTTATTATAAAACTGTACACATTAAAGTTAAAGCCTAGTACTCTCACTTTAAAACTGGTGAAACTGGCCTGCTGGATTTTTAAAACCAAAACTTGAAGACCAAAGTCAAGGAAAAGCAGCTGATATTTTGGTCCTGGCTATTAGGGTTACTCAGGACCCAGAGAACTATGGGACAACCTCTACCTTGTACCTCTGGTGAGTCATGTGACCTCCTGATCAGTGGGATCATAAGGATATCAGAGAAATCCAACCAGTGCATATTCTACAAAGAGGATCCCTAACACTTCCAAGGGAAGCCAAATGTGGTCAGCAAGACCCTGACTCATCTGGCATATGGCACTACTGGTAGAGGAAGGCTGAAGGAACCAAGAGGCTTCTCATACATCCCCAAAAGTGGACTAAGAATAGGTTGGTAAAAGGTCAATTTTGACCAACTTGGTCTTAAACATGTGGCAGGAGGGCACAAACATTTAAGGAGAGTCAATTATTCTTTTAATGAAACGGAAAATGTAAGCTTGTGTCAGTCTCCCCACAGGTATACAGCTCAATATTTATCCCTCAGATTAATCTAAAAGATGTAATGTGGCACATAAAAGTCCTAACTTTACTAAGAAATAGTCCTAAGTGACACAGCTAAAGGGATCCTTCCACTAACACAGAAGTAATTCCAATAAAAACTACATTACAAAAATCAGATGACATTCCCTAACTCAATGGGACATGTGTGGATTATAAAAATCAGGTGTGTTTTTAGCAACATTACTAATGTTTCTAGCCATCTGAATGTCCTCTACTCACAAATAAATGACATGCCAGGCCACACACTAAGCACTCTTCAAAGGCTGGCTGATAACACTGACTGTTTTTGTGCTACTAGCTTGCAGAAAATAATGTTTTATTGCATTGTTTATTGTTCTAGCATGATTCCTCCCCCATGTATATCACATCCAGTCACCAGTCAAACACCATTATGGACCTTTGGATTGCCCTGATGCGTGAAATACCTAAAGTCCACTTGGAATTAGATGGTCATGGAAATATGACCCTTCCTGGAGCTGCAATCCAACTTCTACCAAAGCACTCCAGATAAACGCTCTGGAAAGTTTCCCTGACTTCCACAGCCAATGCCCACCATCAGCACAAAGAAGCCAGAACAGATATCACCCTTTTAACCTGATAGTAGTCAAGGATCTCTTCTGAGGGGTAATTGAAATAGGAGATAGATTATCTGTATGCAGATAGAAATAGGGGCCTCAGAGAATGGGATCCCAACCCCCAGGTTAAAACCCTAGGATAAAACCTTTGTTTTTGGCTGCCTGACTGGAAGGCCCCACTCATGCTTGTATGCTCAACTGTTCCTTGGCAGGAACACCATAACCAAATTCAATGCCTTCACATATTTTAATTCCCACCATAGCTTTTCATACTCCTGCTTCCACTATCTTCTTATGCTGAACAAAAATCTTTTCCTTACTCACTAACATCCCTGAGAGTACTCCTCCCTAAGGTGTCAGCCACAGTGTGAAACAAATCCAAGGCCACTGTGACCACCCACTATGTTCCTGTTAAGATTTCTTTACAAGACCCTACTTTCTACTAAAACAGATAGTCTCCTATCACCTTTCTGGCTGCCTCAACTATAACCAAAGAATCTTCTTCCTATGCGGAATTAATGCATCCCATTTACCCACTATCTGGACAGGATGCCTAGCTCCTTCCTTCCCAGTTCTCAGTATAATTGTCAACCTTGCTACTAGGCCCTCTCCCTATTTCAGCTCTTCACTTCCTTTTCAAAGAGGACCATCAACGCTGCTACTGATCAGAAGGTCCAGAACATCTTTCTGCTGCACTCTATTAGAATTTCTCAATACCAAGGCTTACTGAAGTCCTCAATTGATATCCCTTCTCAGCAGGGGGTAATTTTAAGAGACATCATTAACCCTTCTCTCTTACTTCTTTTCCTATCAAATGAAAAGAAAAAGGCAGGAGTATTAGGCTGAACTTGACCTAGGCAAGACCATATTGAATCTTACCCTCCATCTTAGAACAAGATTCACTGCTCCCTTAATCCTGACCTACCTATTCCTAAACCCTGGACCTACCTATCCCTAGAACCTCGACCCATGTATCACTAAACCCCAGAAACACCTACAATACTCCACCATCATGCAAAGAAACCTTAAACATTCCATCATAAGAAAGTACCCTTCCCTAACAACTCCCTAGCAATGCCCTAATCTTTTGTGTTAGTCCTCCATATCTACCCCAGTCTGTAAGTGGGAGATGGGCCCCAGACTCTACTGGGGTACCCCCCGCAGGTTTCTGTCAATAAACCTTTGTTACTGTTGTGCTTCCACCACTCTCCTTTTATTTTCTCCACTTGCTTCTTTTCTTATAGTTATCACCCTCTGTCAGCTAGAGTTTGAAGGCAGAAATCTGAGAGAATTCTTGGTAAAAATTTTGATCTTTTACTGGCTTTGTCCGTTGTTCTAAAACCTAGCTGATCCATTCTTATTTCCTAAACTATAGAGGAGAAAAACTTTCCCTCTAC
>PVKS010037574.1:0-18538 GCA_004027875.1 Aplodontia rufa | reverse complement strand
CTCTTGGAAGGCCACTTATGTAAGAGCATGTGGGTTGAGTGCAATTGTTACATCTGTCTTTGGAGAAATGTGCTGTATATGGAGTACGCTTTAATTCCATTCTCTATTTGTTATTGGAAAATAAAGGGAAACTGGTTTATGTATATTAACCCTATATCCAGCTAATTTGACATATTTGGTTATTTATGCTACTAATTTAGCTGTGCATTTCCCTGAATTTTCTACATATAGCATCAAGCCATTTAAAATTAAGATAATTTCTTTTCTTTCTATTCAGCCTTCCCAACATTGGTTTTTTTTTTTTCTGATTATAATGGCTGGGCCCTTGAGTAAAAAGATGAACAGAAGTGCTGACAGTGGATTTCTTTGTGTCATTCTTCATCTTAGAGGAAATATTTTCAGTATTCCACAGTAGATCCCATCACACCTCATATCACCACAGTGAGCACCAGACTTCCAACAGAAGAGCTTTGGAGGACAGGCTCAACGCATGTGCAATCACAGCACCATACGTGGTCAGTAAATGTGTTTCACACTTTATTGTGTGATGTGCATGTAGGTTGCAGTGATTAAGTTCCCTTTTATTTTGAGCCTGCTAAGTTTTTTTGATATGTTGTTTTAAAATCATGAGTAGATACTGGATTTTATCATATGACTTTGATTTCTTTTGAGAAGACCAGAGAGAAATCCTTTATTCTGTTTATGTTGTAAACCATCTTGATTGATGTTTTGAATGCTAAACCAACTTACTTTTCTTATTTGAACTCACCTTGCTCGTACTGACTCTTGATTTTGTTGATGTTTTGTTCTGTGTTTTTGAATATATGTTCATGATGGAGATTGGCCTTTAATCTTCATTTTAAAAAATGTCAGATTTTTATATTAAGGTTATACTTTCTTCATAAGACACACTGGTGTATAACCCCTCTTTTTCTTTTCTGGAAGCATTTGCTCAAGGCTGATGTTATTTCTTCTGTAAATGCTCAGTTGAATTCACTCATGGAGTTGTCTAGTCTGGGATTTTCCTTGATGGAAAGATTTCAATTCCAGATGCAGAAACTCCCAGGACTCTTCAAATTTTGTGTTTCTTCTTGTGTAAGTTTTATTTTTGTTGTGTTCTTCAATGAATTTACCCATTTAATCTATGTTTTGTAATGTACTGGCTAGTGTTCCATATAACATTCTCTCGTTATCCTTTTGATATCTGCAGAGGAGCACCTTGCTATTAGGTCGGACCTTTGGGAAAGCACAAATTTGGTTCTTTTTTTTAATTTTTAAAAATAAATTTAGTTATTATACAATCAAAAATGCTTCCAATGAAACAATATGATATGTATATATTCTTAAAATGAGATTTACCCCCTAGAGCCCATTGTAATCTCCCACCCTTACTCCTCCCCCTTACCCCCTCCTGCCTCGTTCCCGACACATCTCTATGATTGCCCTAAGTTATGTGTTGCTACACCTTTGCTGGGTCTAATACATGAGAGTTGATCCCCTTTCACACTGGTCAGGGTCTAGCTCCAGCCTCCACAGATGAGTGAAGACACAACCCTTGACTCTCTAGGTTAGGCTAACTTCATTCAACACGCTTTCTTCCATCGCCATCCATTTACCTTCAAAGGCTACAATATCATTGTTTCTAATTGCTGAGTAGAACTCCAGGGTATACATATACCACATGCTGAGTGAGCCTGACAGCCAGTGCAGGGACACTGCTTGGGCAGTTCTGATGGGGGCAGCAAGTGAACAGGAGGAAGCAAGTCCTCCCTCCTCACCTCTCAGCCTGCTTCCCTTGGTCTTTATTGGAAGAGCCCTAGGAAACCATCAGCACCTGTCCGCTTTCTGTTAATAATGAAATATGAGAGTCTGCGTTTTCATTAAGGAAAAGAGGTTCATTTAGCTCATAGTTCTGGAGGTTCAAGGGCATGGCACCCACAGCAGCCTGGCTCTGCCAAGGAGCTCATGGCATATAACATCACAAAGGCAGGAGTAGGCATAAGAAGGAGCAGTCACATGGCAAGACATAGAACCAGAGATGGGGAGAGGCAAATCTTGCTCTTTATATTCCAGCTCTCATGAGAACTAACCAGGGCCCCATGGGAAATACCCTAATTGCTTTCAAGGAGAGTACTCCCCAGTGACCTAACCACCGTCCACCAGGCCCTGCTTCTCACAGGTCCCACCACACTTCTCTTCACTGTAGGGAGCACCATCCTTCCAACCCGTGGACCCTTGGAGGACAAACTCAAACCATATGCAGGCGTCAGCACCACGGTTCACAGATATGATGCCAGTACCAGAGCAGTGGATTTAGAGAGTAGAAATAACCAGCACATCGCCCCACCCAAATATGTCCCTTGCCCTCTTCACCTTGCCTTGCATGGTGGAGACCCTCGTAGTCACTCCACTCCATCTCCCCCGCCCCACCCTGCTTTTCCTCCCTCTTAGGATATATAAAGATTATTGTAGTCCAAGATGTGACTGATATTTTCCTTTTTCCATTTCAAGAATCCTTATGGACAAATGTATTATAATTTACATTTACATTATCATTGTCCATTAAGATTTTAAAAATAAGTCCAGTCATGGAATGGATTTTGTTTAATAGCAGGATCACGTATGCAACAGTAATCCCACAGGATTATAATGGGGCTGAAAAATTCCTATCATCTGGTATTTCTACTGTATCTTTCCTATGTGAGGTATGATTAGACAATCAAATCCCTTTGATATCAGCCTACGATGTTCTGTAGAGTAACCTGCTGTACAGGTTTGTAGCCTAGGAGCAATGGACTGTACCACATAGCCTAGGTGTGTAACAGGCTGTACCATCTAGATTTGTGTAAGTGCATGCTACCTGGTTCACACAAGGAATCACCTAACAGCATATTTCATGAAGTGTAAGCACTTTGGTAAGTGACACGTAACTGCATGTCACTCTCCTTGTTGATCACTACGATTGTCTCTGCCTCCTCTGGGTCCCTGTTTTGATTTGGTTCTTGGGTGAGAAAATACAGCGGTATTCCCAGAGAGCATACATAGAGAGTGTGTGCTTCCTCACTCTGCATGTCCAATAATCTGTTTTTCTGTACTGACATAATAATAGCCCCGAGTACAGAATTCTTGATCAATTCTTTCTTCTCCCTAGCCAATAAATGTTTTTCCCTTGCCTATTCCTTTCCATGATTGCAGGAGAGAAATGTGATGTTAAAATGATCATTTCCAGAAGTGACTTATTCTTTCTGCCTATAAGTTTATGTGATTTTTCTCTCCCTTCTTGAAGTTCAGAAATTTTGCCAGGATGTGTCTAATTTCTGCCTTTTTGGAACTCTTTGAATCTGAACGCTCTACTTGGTTTTTCCTTTGACGTTATTTCTTTATTTATTCTCTGTCATAATTTTGCATTCTCCCCAGCTTCTATTTTTTACATGTTACACCTCCTGCTTTTATACTCCCTGCTTTCATTTTTCATTGATAATTTTAGTACATTAACATTTTGTCTTGTATTGTGTGACTCATCTTTCATTTGATCCCCCTAAAAGAATAATTTGTTTTTTTCAGTGGAGACCATTCTCTTTTACTGTACCTCTGCTAAAAATCAAAATTAAAAAGCCAAGTATTATTCTGTCCTAGAAGCATTTTATCATGCTCTAATAATATCTCCTTATGTGTTCCATTACGTTTTTATTATATAGTCTATTTATGTTTCTGCCATTAGTTCTGCTCCACAGTATCCATCTGTTGTAGAATTTGGCTGTCTCCTTCCTTCAAACAACTGTACTTCTTAGATAGCATGTGTGTTTGCTTTGCCCCATTATTTTGTTGAATGTAGAGTTTCCCCTGTGCTGGTTTGGGCCCATCTGGGGACCTTGATAGCTATAATCTCTTTCAGGCCATGGTGGATTAAGGGGAAGAGGTGGGCACAGACAGGGTTGGATTATGCCAGTTTTGTCTGCTGGGCTGGGGCAATTGGGCTGGCAAACTATATTGTCTAGGTACTATATTGTCTTCATTACTACCTTACAATTTCTCTTTCAAGGGGGATAACTATGCCCTCAAGAACTGACATTCAGTGGGGCCTCATTAGTACCCTCAGGAGCTACCCATGTCAGTGGGTTAGCCTCACTCTGGCCTGGAGTAGCTGTTCCTCACTCTGGGCTCCGCCAGAGGCACAGCCTCTATCCTGACAGCCTGACCTTGGCCTACAGATTCTTTCTGGTTTCTGATCCCTGATTTCAACTCCCTGTGCAGAGAGCATCCCTCTACCATGGGCCATGGGAGGCAACAGTGGGTTACCCTTTTGACACATCACCCCAGGCATCATCAATGAAGACAGTAGGCCAGAAAAAGTGTGGTTGGTTGACTTGGGGCTTTCCAAGCTCATCTGTGTCCTGGGCATCATCATATTAGGTCCAGTAAACAAAGCCTGACTTGGGGGGCTGCATGAGTCCAAGCAATAAGAACTGGATGTACTACTGAAAGCTTCCAGGGCGTCATATTTTAACTTCCTGTCATCTCCTCCCAAGCAAACAGGGGAGCAAGGTTGTAGCATAGAGTGAGGTCTCAGGAAATAGGGATCAGCTACAGGCAGGGTGACAAGGACCTCAATGCCAGCCCATCTGGTGGGTAGAAAAGTGATGGCTTGCTGGAATGAAGGAACCAGTTGAAGCATGGTTGGGAGCTTTGGATAACCCTCAAGGTTCAGGTTCAGCGTGTAGTGGGGGGGAAAACTCCTTGGTGGGTACTTGCAATGAACCCTGACTGAGAAAAGAATGTCATGACATCCATGAAATATAAAGGCACATCTTCATGACTTCCAAACAAATGCTGTCTTTCTAACCCATAGACTTCAGCTATTTGGGCAAGCCATAGACCTTGCCCCTTTTCCAGGTTCCAGGTCCCAGGTAATCTAGATGTCTTTCGTCACAGAGATGGAGCCAACTGCCAACCTATGGCCTTGCCCCACTTGCTGAACTTCAGCAGCATTGCACACTCCAATTCAAATGCCTACAGAGCTGAGCCAGGAGCAGTGGGTTAGCACACAGTCAGTGCTGGGCCTCTTGGCCTCCCTAGGTTCCTCCCGTTGGGTCTGCCCAGACTATGGGTGTCAGTTGCGAAGCTTTGGGGTTGCTCTTGGATACAAATTAAGTAAAACCAATGCAACTTAAAGAGCAAAGGAGTTTATTATGTCAAATGGCAAGTGCAGGGGGGTGGGGCTGCTGCAGACTGTTGGTTCAGCAGCCAAGCAAAGTCAGAGACCTAGATTCTTTCTAGCTTCCCACTCTGCCTGCTCCACTGTGTCCATGTGCTGGCTTAGCTCTTCCCAGTCATGAGGGGATTGCATCACTCGAGGCAACATATGCAGGTACAAAATGTCCAGTAGATAAGGAAAGTTTTCTTTCTTCCCCCTCCATGAACCTTTTTTTAAGAGCAAGTAAACATTTTTCAGATGCCACCAAATATATCCCTCACAGCTCACTGACCAGAATGGGATCACATATTCACTCCTAAACCAGTCACTCTGGTATTTAACTTCCATTTGATGGGATGTATAATTTATTTATAAACTTAGAAGATATTCTAAAGTAAGACTTGCTAAGGGAAAAATGTGGATAGCTATTAATATTAAATGGCAATGAGTTGGGCTGAATTTCTGTTAAGTTGCATTTAATAATCACACTAGGCACAAAGGATTAAGTGTAACAGATGTATCCACATTAATTAATTACTATGTGAAATTTCCCAGTACATAGCTCTTAAATGTCCAGAATAATAACCACATTGAATTAGGTAATTTGTTTAGAGGTAAATGTGAAAGAAAGAAAAAAGTGCACTTAACAGTATGAACCACTTGGATAATTATAAACAACCGAGCTGCGCAAGAAAATTTCATTGGCATATTTCTAATGATTGTTTGGATTCAAGGAAGCAGTTAATTAGTTAATGTTTGCTTTTCCCACATCATCTCTCTCAAGCTTGTGGGATTAATAAAATCTTTAAGATTAAAAAAAAAGTTTTTCTTCTTAAGAAAGATGCCCTGATGTATCCAGCCAGATTAAGGAATGGTTGTCTCCAGCTCCAAGGGAGAGGAAACCTCCAGAAAAGCAAGCTCCCTCCCTTTACTGGGTACTGAAGCCAAGCTGTAACCAGGCAGCACAGAAGGTCTCCTCTGCTTTCTTCCTCCCCAGAAGAATTTGACTCACCTGTGCAGGGCTGTTTTCTCAGTTACCATATTTGTATCTGAACAGCTGCTGTAATTTTTTTTCCCCCTGAAGTCACAGGGTCCATTCTGTCTTACCCATTTTCCCCAGTCCTTTGTACCTCCTTTTCTCCAGTTGAGATGAAACTTGTTTACTCCCTGAAATGCCATTCTTATTTTCTTTGTTCAAGGTTTTTGACAGATCTACAGAGCAGTCAAAATATCTCATGTAACCACAAGCAAAGGAGTTGGAGAGAAAACTGAAGTTTCCATAGACATTGAATTTCAGGAGATTTGTTAAAAAGTAAAATTATGTTCTTTATATATATTTTTGGGAATTAGAGTAGAGATAGGTCTTTTAATCCTTTAATGGAACTAAACCTGGAAGATTTATTTTTTAAAAAATCAGGGGTATTTTAAGATCATTTACACACATGTCCCAGAGTTTTGACTGTGAGTTATAAAAATATATCAAAATGAAAATGTGAGAGTCATGGTTCTGTATAAGCTTTACTCATTTAAACAGTTTTTGTACCAAGAAAAGCAGTAGTTTGTGAAACACATTTACTTTTTGTCCAGGTGAGCAAGAGACAGTCCAAGCAAGAGAACTACGCAGGTATACAGGAGAGAGTACTTAACTTTCTTGGCCCTTGCAGGTGAAAAGATATTTGCATCAATTCCACAGATGAGAGATACCATTCGGATCTTGAGTCTCTGAGATTGGGATACTTCACTTAGCATAATTCTTTCCATCTCCATCCATTTGGCTGCAAAAGCCATAATATCGTCCTCTCTAATGGCCGAGTAGTATTCCATAGTATATATGTACCAAAGTTTTTGTAACCACTCGTCAAGTGAGAGGCATCTGGGTTGTTTCCATAGTCTAGCTATAGTAGATTGAGCTGCTATAAACATTGATGAAGCCACATCACTATAATACACTGATTCTAACTCCTGAAAAGAAATCTTATACCTGTTAGTTGACATCCTATTTCTTACCTCCATACCATCCCTGTACCATTAATATTTCTGGCTTTATGGATTTGTCTCTTCTAGAAATTTCATGTAAGAAGTATTATACAATATATTGGCTTTTGTAAGTAGCTTCTTTCACTTAGCAAAATATTTTTAAGGTCCACCCAATTGTAGCATGTATCAATATTTCAGTACTTAACTTTCTTTTTTTTTCTTTTTTTAAATTTGTTTTGTTTTTTGATACTAGGTATTAAACTTAGGGACACTCTACCAGTGAGCCCAGCCCTTTTTATTTTTTTATTTTGAGACAGGGTCCTTGCTAAGTTGCACAGGCTGGCCTCCAACTTGTGATCCTCCTGCCTCAGCCTCCTGGTTGCTGGGATTATAGGCCTGAAACACCATGCTTCATATCATTTGAGACACATCTCTTTAAATTATTTGACCATTTCTAAAATTTGAGTTTTGTTTTATTATTCACTTATGAGTTATTTATATATTATGTGTATAAATCCCTTATCAGATAAATACATCATTTGAAAATATTTTCTTCCAGATGTGTAGAATTTTCCTTTTTACCTTCCTGAGGGTGTCCTCTGACACACAAAAGTTTTTAATTTTGATGAATTCCAACACAGAGGTCTTCTCATTGATCATTTATGCTTTTGGTCTTGAATCTGAGAGACCCTTGCCCAACCCAAGATCATGAGAATTTACTCTTGCATTTTGTTCTAGAGTTTTAGTGTTAGCTTTTACATTTAGGCCTATTCACATTGCATTGACTTTGTGTGTGATGTGACGTTGGTGTCCATATTCTTTGAGATGCGGCTATGCAGTTATCCCAGTACCATTTGTTGTTATCCTATTGAATTGCCTTAGCCTCCTTTCTGAAAAGTGGAGGATTGTAGATGTGTGAGCTTATTTCTGAACTGTTAGTTCTATTTCACATCTCTATGTGTATGTTAGTTTTCTAGGGCTACCATAGGAGAATAACACAGATTGGTTTATGTAACAAATCTTTCCCGTAATTCTGGAGGCCACATGTCCAAAATCAAGATTTGGTCTCTCCTGGGGCTTCTCGCCTTATTTACAAAATGACCAGCTTTTTATTGTGTCCTCATGTTACCTTTTCTCTGTGCATGCATGTTACTGATGTTTCTTCCTGTTTTAAGGACACTAATCCTATCATATTAGGAGCCCACCCTAAATGCCTCATTTTAACATAAAGTATTAAAAATGTTATCCCCATATGTAATTATAGCCTGGTATACTAGGAATTCAGACGTATGCCCTTTGGAGAGGACACAGTTCATCCCTTAATAATATGACTGTGGTTCTGCCAGTCCTATATTGCCATGTTACATTAGTGTCATAAGTTTATAAATCAGGGATGTGAACCTCAAATTTTGTTCTTTCCCAGGATTATTTTGGTTATTCTGAATCCCTTGCATTTCCATATGAATCTTATAATTGTCTTGTCAATTTCTGAAAAAAAATTTTAATTGGAAGTTTGATGGGGATTGTCTTGAATTTGTAGATTAACTTGGGTAGTATCAGAATCTTAATAATATTAAGGCTTCTAACCCATGAGCATGGGATATTTTCCATTTATTTAGATCTTTAATTTCTTTCATTGTTTTACTCTTTTCATAGTATAAGTTCCTCATTTATTTTTAAAACTTTATTCCTAAGTGTTTTATCATCTTTAATGCTTTTGTGTGTGGAGCTGTTTTCTTAATCTCATTTTCAGATTATTTATTGCAAGTGCATAGAAAAACTTTTTTGGTAAATGTGCTTTGTATCCTGCAACCTTGTTAAACTTACTAGTACTAAAATTTTTTAGGTGATTTCTTGGGATTTTCTATATGGAAGATCATGTCAACTATGAACACATAGTTTACTTCTTCCTTCCCAATCAGGATGCCTTTATTGCATTTTCTTACATAATTGCCCTGGCTGGAACCTCCAATACATTGCTGAATGAAAGAAGTAAGGGTAAAACATCCTTTTCTTGTTTCTTAGCATAAGAACATTCATTGTTTCACCATTAAGTATGATGTTAGCCATAGATTTTTCATAGATATGCTTTATTACATTGAAGAAGTTTCTCTGTAGTTTATTGTGTTTTTATCATGAAAGTGTGTTTGGATTTTGTCAAATAATTTTACTGCATCTACTGAAACCATCATGAGGGTTTTTTCCTTTATTCCTCTTAATTAATATAAGTATACTGTATTAATTGATATTTCTGATACTACACCAATTTAGTATTTCTGGAGTTAAATCCCATCTGGTAATGGTGTATACTTTTTAAAAAATATTACAAGAATTGGCTTACTAGTATTTTAATAGGTTTTTTTCATTCATGTGGGTCTGTAGTGTGCTTGTCATATCTTTGACTTTGGTACTAAGATAATGCTGGACTCGTAGAAGGAGTTGGGAATTGGTCCCTCCTTCAATTTTTCAGGAAAAATTTGGAAAGGATTGAACTTAATTCTTTAAATGTTTTGTAAAATTCACTGTGAAGCCATCTGGACCCACGTACTTCTTTGTGGGAAGTTGTAAAGTTACTAATTTGTTCTGTTTTATAGTTACTAGTTCAATCTGTTTCATTGTTGTAGATCTATTCATTGTGTTTTTAAATAAATCATATTCATCTGTGTCTTTATAGTATCTTTTCCATACTTCTCCTTTACCTGATATTTTTATGTAAATATTCATTGATTATAACTTTCCCTTATAATGTTTCCTTAAATCTTGTAGTGATGTTCCTTCTTTCTGGGTTTATTATTTGGGCGTTTTCTCTTTCTTGGTCAGTGTAACCAAAGGTTTGTCAATGTCATTGCTTCTCCTTCAAGCTATTGGACCATCTTTTATGAGTTGTAATTTTACTTATTCACCTGTGCAAGGTTTTGTGCTCATCCCTTTCCTCTATAGGGCTGTTGTTGAGTGTCACTGTAAAGTGTTAGATTGCAAGTGATGAGAAGCCTAGTGGCTTCTGGCAAAACAGATTTTGTTTTTATGAGCTACAGTGAATCAAAGGGCACACTATTTACATGTCTGCAAAGTACTAGGAAATGGTTTCCTGGAGCCCAGGACTCATAGGGGGAAAACTACTCTCTCTCCCAACCTTAAGGCCCAGCAGCTTTGACTTGCTAATGAGGTTGCTCCTGGAGTGCAATTGGTTAACAATCTGGTGCTTGAAAGAACATCTTCAAAAAAGAGATAGATATGGACTCTCAGGAGAGAGACATAGACATCTGCCAGTCTAGACCTCACAAGGTACTAGGCAATTCTGGCTCCTCCCAGGCCTTGGGACAGGACTTTCTTCTCATCAAGCACCTAAGGTCTCACTTGCATCTCAGGGGAAGAAATGCTGTATTAGTTCCCTACTCCGAAGATCTTGAGAACCCATGGCCTCTGATTACCCTCCAGTCCTGAAAGCACCCTTGCTCTGATTGTTAGTCCAAAGGAGGGAGCCAAGAAAGAGACAGGGGATCTGTGTAAATTCATCTCTCCCAGGATTCCTGAAATTACATATATTTCTCTGATTATGATTGTTATCTCTCTCAGGACCACCAGATATACATATATTGGATCTTCTTGTCTGCCTTAAATATATTGTTTTTTATTAATATATTTGTTCATATTTATGAGACACAATATGGTGTTTTGATTCATGTCCTGAATGTTTGTTTGTTTATTTATTTATTTATTTTTACTTTTCCTTTCCATTTCAGTGTGTTCAGTGTTTCTTAGTATCTATTTGCATTGTTCCCCCTCGGGATATTAGATTTGTTCGTTTTTCTTGGTGTCCTTGCCTCATGGGTATAGTTCTGTTTTAGGCTAAAGTACAGCCTAAAAGAATGAGGTTTCTGGGCTGGAGTGGTGGTGTGGTGGTTACAGTGCTTGCCTGGCATGCACAAGGACCTGGGTTCAAACGCCAGCACCACATACACAACTAAGTGTCAGAGCAACGAAAAGCAGATGAAATACTAAATAAAATTGATTTTCTCTCTCTTCTTTCCTCTCTCTATCTCACGATCCCTCTCTTTAAAAATAAAGAAAAGAAAAAGAATGTGGTTTCTGTCATCTTGCATGACCAGTGGGAAAATTCTTTGGGTTGAATTTGGAGAAAACAGATGCCCTGAATTAGCAGATACCTTATAATACAGTTATGTACTGCCTAACAATGTTTTGGTGAATGATGGACTGCATACATGACAGTGGTCCCCTAGATTGTATTGTCTAGTGGCATCAGAGCTATTTTAATTTGTGTAAATATACTATATGATGTGTACCTAATGATGAAATTGCCTAACAATGCATTTCTCAGAACATATCCCCATAGCTGTAGATGGATTATCTACTATGATATAGTCCAAGTGGTCTGAAACTACTTTCCCCAGAGGTATATTGCCAACTTATCCCATATATACATTATATATTGAAAAACACAGACCTTAGGGGACCAGAACTCAGGATCCAAGAATTCAGGTGGCAGTATTAGACTTATGTTTTAGTCAGTTTGTTGTTGTTGTGTTTTTTTGTTTGTTTGTTTTTGTTTTGCTGCTGTACCAAAAGACCTGAAAAGAGCAATTTTAGAGGAGGAAAAGTTTGTTTGGGTCTCATGGTTTAAGAGGTCACAGTCTATAGGTGTTCAACTCAGTTGCCCTGTGCCTGAGGAACAGCAGAACCTAATGGCAGAAGAGTGTGTTATAGGAAAGCAGCTAAGCATGTGGCCACCAGGAAGCAGAAAGACAGACTAAGCTTAGCTCATGAAATACATACCCCAAAGGCACGCCCCCAGTGACCCACCTCCTCACACCCACCCTACCTGCCTACAGCTACCACCCAATAAATCCCTATGATGGATTAACACACTGAGTTGGTTAAGGCTTTTGTAACTCAATTATTTTGCCTCTAAAGTTCCTTGCATTGTCTCACACATGAGCTTTTAGGGAACACCTCATATCTAAGTCATTACAAACTATTTCTCCATCTCTTAAATCACTTGTGAGTCTGCTTCACCATGGGACAGATTATTCCCAAGCAACAGCACAAATGGCTAGACTTCATTACCCTTCAGCTTATTAGCTCAGAGGAAAGAGACTTCCCTACCTTCCCCCAGGGACCCCCTGGAAGGATTCAGACTGGCCTCCCAACTAGTCCCTGTGTCTGGTCTGAATCCAAGAAAGGAAAACAGAACCCTACCAAAGTCTCCTACAGGTGGGAAGAGATAGTTCCTAAAGGGAACAGATACAGAACAGGGAGGTGGAGGGACCAAGGAAACAAAAGGAATCTTAGTGGCCACAATTGAGACCTCCTATAGGCCTTAATGATTTTCATAAAGGCCCTGGGTCACTGGATGATTTGTTTCCTAAGTCTAAGGAAAGGGTCTGGACCAAATGGCTGCAGTGCTTGGAAAGCACTATCTTATCAAGGACCACCTCTCCCTCTTCTGCCAATCAAAGAAAGCTGTGCTATTGTTTAATCAAAGTGTTTGTTTAGGAGGGGCAAAATGTTATTATGTAGTCTACCATGTGAGCTAAGGTGTAAAAACTGTTAGGAATAGTTACAGTGAGTGAATAGAGTGAGCAGACCCAAGGAATTTTATTGCAACCATTAAAACATCTGCATTGCTCTCCCTGCTATCTACCCACCGAAACAGTACTTTCCCCTCAACTCCTGTGCACGCATGCTGTGCTGTGTCCCATTTTCTTCCACTGGAAAAGGTGAGGAAGCTGCTCACACATGCTGGCTGCATGCTTTGATCATTGCCTCTCTTCCCCAAGTCCTCACCTGCTTTTAGCACTGTGTTGCTGTCAGAAATTTTAAAATGTTTCCCTGGATCTACAAAAAAATACCAATGAATGAAGAGGAGAATCTGAAAGATAATAAAGATGATTAGAGCTTCTAGGCAGGCATTTGCTACCAAGGAGATGAAATAAACCATTTAATTACTTAGAGACATTTA
This sequence comes from Aplodontia rufa, assembly GCA_004027875.1. Classification (NCBI taxonomy): domain Eukaryota; kingdom Metazoa; phylum Chordata; class Mammalia; order Rodentia; family Aplodontiidae; genus Aplodontia; species Aplodontia rufa. The sequence continues at coordinate 5,387 of PVKS010037574.1, read as the reverse complement.
GGGAGCAATTGGTGATAGGCATTTTCTTGCTCAAAGCATTTGAAATCTTAGCTTAGATTTTGCCTCAAAGAATTTTGATTTTTTAAAAATTTTGGGTCTCATAATAAAAGCAAGGAGGTCATTAACATAAAGTATTTGAAATTTTTTTCTTCTTAAGCCACTTATCTTTGTTACTTCACTGCTTGAACAGAAAGTCACAAATGCCATATTACAAGTCACATTGAATTTATTGAAAAATTGGATTGCATAACTGCTACGGCATTATGTCACTAGGAAGTTAAACTTCAGGAGGGATTTAATTTTCTTTCCCAAGCAAATAAATAAAAATTAAATTTTATTTTTAAAAGCAAATGATTTTAAAATCACCTTCACACATAGTTCCAGACCAGACCTTCCCTGATTTTTATATGTACATGTGTTTTACTGCAGTGAACATCTTTTTACTGAAGGGTAGCAGAATATGCCTCCCAAAATATGCCACTTTGGCATAAAGATGACTTTGAGCTAAAGGCACTTGAAAAACAGCAGATGCAAGAAGGGCATTCTAATCTCCTCTTTTCTTCCTGGGAACAGGAGATTAAAAACTCCCATGTGCAAGATGCCTTTCCTGTACCAGGAGAAAAGAAACATTATTCCATGGGGAGTCTTAGCCAAGAGAATTCTGTACAAACAACCTTGTTAAAATAATTATCTTCCCTCAGATTCCCCAATGTAATTTACTTACTTTTCCACAATTACCTCTCTTTGTTGAAATATAAAAGAATTTAGGTTTTGCTACTTTTCAGAACCACCATTTCCTTCTGAGAGCTCCATCGACATGTAATACTCAAATGTGTATGCTTTTCTCCTGTCAATCTGTCTCATGTCAATTTAATTCTCAGGTCCAGCCTGCATTCTAAGAGGATAAAATTTTGCCCTCCTACACCACATACAACTTTGTGCAGCCCTCATCTATTTTCCTTAAGATAAACTCCCCAGAAAGAAAAAGGAGTCATCAAATACTCTGCCAGGTGCTAGGTACTTGGCAAACCTAACTCACTTAAACCCCTAAAGCCTGGATTAGTGGTTTCACTCTGTTGATTTGGAAACCAAAACGTTAGGTGTTGGTAGCTTTCTGTATTGAACAGGTCTCTAATCTAGAGCCATTTGATTCCAAAGCTTTTTCTTCTTCAAGGACACCATTTTTCTCTGTGCCTGTTTCTCCACTTTTGAGAAAAGAAATTTATTAAACACATATGCCTCATTGAGTTGTTGTGGGGATTAAATGAAGTAGTACGTGAAAACCACTTGGAATAAGATCTGACCCATAACTGCCTTTGTAAAACCATCAGCCATTGTGATTTATACATACTATTATTAGAGTTAATACCCCCTCAATTTCTACTCAAACATTCATGGCTTCCAGTGTAAATCTAAAGTGGAACATGGGTTTGGTTATCTTCCTCATGCAGTATCTAAACTTCATTCTAATTTATTTACCTTTAAAAAATCACTAGCTGTAGTTATTGGTATTTACTGTTGTTAGTGTTAACATCTCCACAATTTTTACCCATACATCCATGTCTCCCGGAGTGAGGTGGAATGTGGATTTAGTTGTCTTCTCCGTGTGGTATGTAAACCTCATTCTGTCATTTATGTCTGTATTTTCTCACCTTCACTCTTTGGGGCAGTTAGACAGGTGATTTCAAACTTAAAACTTATCTTTTCTCATCTATTTTGAGTAATGGCTATCTGCTGAGTAAAAGTTCTGCCGAAAGACAACTTCTGATTTACACACAGTCACAGGGTTGCCTAATCAGTATAACTACTTAGTATTTAAGTGAATAACTTAACAAGAACAAGCACTGCAAACCAATACCAGTTATTGAAAACAGCTTTCATCTTATTTTCCATTTCTCCCTTATCTCTTGATTGCTGAAATTACTTGACTCAATGTACAACTGATTTCCTTCTGGAAGGAGCTTTTGCAGAAGTCTAGATTATAGGAGGCTTCTTTGAACTTAAGTATAAATTGTAATTTGCAAGGAAACTAAAGCAGATGAATTCTCTTGCTATAAAAAATTAATGCCATGATGATATATTTTTATTGGTAGGCCTCTGACTTACTGTTTCAAGTTGCTATGAAATACCATATAGTGAGTAATTTAGAAACAATGGAATTTTATTTGGCTCATGGTTCCAGAGTCTGGCAAGTTCAAGGTCAAAACGTCACATCTAGTGAGGGCCTGTCATAACATGGTGGAAGGCATCACATGACAGAGAGAGTCCACTTCCAAGAGAGCTGAATTTGCTTTAATAATAGACTCACTCTGGAGATAACTAACCCAGTCCAGACATGATATTAATGCATTCATGAGGGCAGAGCCTTTGTGATCTAATCATCTCTTATCAGGCCCCATTTTCCAACACTATCACATGGAGGATTAAGTTTCCAACACTTGGAACTTTGGGAGATACATTCAAATGATGGCAGCCCCTGTCGCTGAGATTGAAGTTTAAGAATATATTATTGTATCTGGTGTGGAAGAAAAATTATACTCATAGCATACTAGATTTTAGTATACTTGCATCATAACATGGAATGATTTTACATTTACTATTGCAGTTCCAGTGCCATTATCAGACTGCGTTTTCATATTGAATTACAAAAATTTTATGCTACTTACATTTAATGAAATTTTAATAAGGTTGTGTTTTGATGTTATTATTCAAATAATGTGTTTTGAATTGCTTTCCTTTGAATATATTTGCATTAAAGAGGAAATCAATTTGATTTAGTTATTTGAACACTTTACCCATGTCTGGGTAGCTTTAAAAAGACAAAGGGAAATACAGTTTCTTCTTCTCAAGTCAGTAAATAGAGAAGCACATTTGCTACGATCAGTAGAAGTAATGGCAGCAGATTGCTGATGGTTCGAGTTAATGAAATGACTCCTTTTGTCTATTAGAGTTGCATAATTAAAAATACACAAACGGTGCACATCATTGAATGTAAGGGATGTTACCTCTGTTGTTCTCTTTTCTTTCTTTTGAGCCCCAGGGCTGATATATTAAGAAATTTAGGAACTCCACATTATTGCAATTCATCGTTGATGCCCCAGATTAAATGGTAATCTCGAGAGAGCGCATTTCTCTGCTTGAGACATTGCCATTTCTAGTGAAATCGTTGTGGGTCCAAGGCAGATTCCGTGAACATTCCCCCCCCCTCAAAAAAGATATACTCATCTCACCAAGCGAAAGTTACTCGCACGTGGCCTTTGCTTTGTGTGGGTGGTCGTCTCACAACTGTCCAGTTGATTAATGTTAATGCAGGAAATGCAAAAACGAAGATAGTGGAAAGAAGTCCTGCTTTTAAGGAAAGCCTGCCTTACAGACACCAAGGGAAGGCAGGGAAAGTCTCCTAATTTTAATGGTCAACAGGGTTGAATTAGAGCGAGGAAAGGTAGAAAAATCACGAGTCCTTTGGGTCTTTATGAGCATTTGGTGTAGGAATAAATAGCTGTTTACTTTCTCTTCCAGTCTCACTTTCCTCTTCACCTTTACTCCCACGTGAAGAATCCCTTTAAAATACATCCGATTTTAAAACTTATAAAACATACCTAAGCATGTGTGGCTTACAAGTTAGTGGCACACTTGCTTGGGAGTTTTGATTCTTGCTTCTTATTCCTACGGTTTGATAAAAACAGCAGCCAATAATCACAGGACCCTTAGCTCGGGCAGGAGCAGGGCAGGGACAGCGGCGGGGAGCCCGGGGTACAGGCTGGAACCTCTCCTCTCCACAGGCGCAGAAGCCGCGCGGAGGCTTAGCACCGCCTCCGTGACTTAATGCGCAGACTCCGCTACGCAACGTACGCCTTCTGTGGCCACGCCCACCGCGCAGGCGCGCCTTGTTCGGACCCCCCACAATTCCTGCTGTTTCCGCCGGTTACAGAGAGCGTTCCTCCGCCCGCCGGGATTTGTACCGGGTCTCGGCTCTTGTTGTCTGGTGACATGTTGCAAAAGCCGAAGAATAAGGGTCGCTTTAGCGCCCAGGGGGATAAGGACAGGGATTCGGGTCGCGGCGGAGACATCCGGGCCCAAAGAGGCGGCGTCGCCGAAGAGGCCCCGAGCACGTCCCGCGACTCGGCCGGCTCTCTGGAGACCCAAGGTACTTCGTCTCAGGGCGCCCGCCGGTCCCAGGCCGCCCCCACCGTGGGGCCTAGGACTCAGAAACAGCTGGAGCTGAAGGTGGCGGAGCTGGTACAGTTCTTGCTGATTAAAGATCAGAAGAAGATTCCGATCAAGCGGACCGACATTCTGAAGCATGTCGTCGGAGACTACAAGGACATCTTCCCAGACCTCCTGAAACTGGCTGCCGAGCGCCTCCAGTACGTCTTCGGGTACAAGTTGGTGGAACTTGAACCCAAGAGCAACACCTACATCCTGATAAACACTCTGGAACCCGTGGAGGAGGATGCCGAGGTGAGAGGCGATCAGGGTACACCCACCACGGGCCTGCTGATGATTGTTTTAGGGCTCATCTTTATGAAAGGCAACACCATTAAGGAGACCGAAGTCTGGGACTTTCTGCGGCGGTTGGGGGTGTACCCAACCAAGAAGCATTTAATCTTTGGGGATCCAAAGAAACTCATTACCGAAGATTTTGTGCGACAGCGTTATCTGGAGTACCGGCGAATACCCCACACAGATCCTGTAGACTATGAATTACAGTGGGGCCCGCGAACCAGTCTGGAAACGAGCAAGATGAAAGTTCTTAAGTTTGTGGCCAAAGTTCATAATCAAGACCCCAAGGACTGGCCAGCTCAGTACTGTGAGGCTTTGGCAGAAGAGGAGAATAGGGCCAGACCTGAGCCTAGTGGTCCAACCCCAACTTCTTGAAATCAGGGATGAATTCAGAGGGACTCCTGGGACTAGTGCCTGGGACCCAAAAGCACAATGTTGAAAGAATAAGGGAATGGAGTTTGAAGGGAGCAGATTTCTGCAACACCTGAATGTATGTAGCTGTTGGATGTGTTGCAATGGTTTGTTCTTTTAGTGTGGTGGTATGGTTCCCAATTTTCATTTAAAACAGGAGCATTTTTGTTTGATTTAATGTAAAAAAAATTTTTTTTTGGTGTGAAAAGTTTGCTAACTTTATAAAACTATTGGAAAACTATACTATGTTTTGGAACAAATATATAAGAAAACACATAAGTAAATTGTTTTGATGCAAAAAAAAAAGAAAGCAAAGTTATTATCTGGTCTCAACTACTCCAGTTTGTAAGGAAAAATAAAAGTCTTTATAAAATTAAAAACAAAAATACAATTGCCTATATATTACTTTAACACAACTGTTTTATGTATTTCCTACACATACAAGCATATGCATGATTCTAAGCAGGATACCT
>PVKS010037573.1:0-18546 GCA_004027875.1 Aplodontia rufa | reverse complement strand
ACCTATGTTTAGAATTTAACTTTTAGAGAAGTGGAAATAAATTGTTGTACCTCTATAATTTTCTTATTCATAGTTGTAAATAATGCACACACACCTACAAATACACATATGAGCTAATGTAATAGCTACACAAAGGCTATTTTCGGACTGTCAGAGACACATTACTTTGAGAACAGCTGTTGAAGACAAGAACTAAAAATATGCATAAAAAAAGCTAAATAAATAGAACTATAAAATATGTTTTGATTACAAGTTGCCAAATATTCCCTGAGATGAACTCTCATGTCTCATGGAGATCTTTGTTTTGTGTCCCAATAAAAACTCCACACCAACATTTCAGACTCTCTTAGTTGTGGTCATCCTCAGCATCCTGAAGAAGAATGAGATCTCTTTAAAAACTAAGTTTTAATATACTAGAGTACTAAGGATATTAATCTATTTTCTAGTTGATGCTAATATGGGTGTCATAAAGTTCTGGAGTATCTTTGTTTTTAGTTTGCTTCTTACTATGTAGAGTAGGAAATTGAATCTCAGAGAATTTCAGGAGTTTATACTAAAACCTTAATGTACTTCATTTAGTCAATAAGTACCATAAAGTTGCACAGAAAAAAATTGGTCTTTGTGTTTGAGGCTCTTTGACCTTTTTTTTTTTTTTTTTTTTGGTACTAGGGGTTGAACCCAGGGCCATTTAACCACTGAACCACATCCCCAGCCTTTTTATTTTTTATTTGGAGAAAGCAAATAAAAAAGTTGCTGAGCCTTATTTTGAACTTGTGATCCTCCTGCCTCAGCCTCCCATGTCGCTGGGATTATACTCATGCACCACTACTCTCAGCAACTTTGACCATCTTGATGAAAGGTGGAAGAGAATGTTTACGTAATGAACATATAATACAAGTAATTACACACTGAGCATGTTCAGTAACAGTTTGAAATGATCACTGATGGACTAGGCGCTGTGGTGCACACCTATGATCTCAAGGACTCGGAAAGCTGAGGTAGGAGGATTGTTGTGTTCAAGGCCAGCCTGGGCAGTTGAGCAAGACCCTGTCTCAAAATTAAAAAAATAAAAAGGGCTGGGGGTGTAGCTCAGTGGTTAAGTTCAATCCCCAGGACCAAAAAAGAAGTCAACTGTGGATGACAAAGAGGAAGTTACTTGTTATTTATATCTGCAAATATTATAACCTAGTGTTTGGTTGGTGTTTGCTCCTGAGTTTTTGCTTTGTACCATCTGATTTTGACTTGAATGGCCATTTTAAAGTCTTAAAGTCTTCTTTATCTTTGTTTCCTTTTTTTTTTCTTTTTCTTTCTTTTCCCCCCTTGTTTTTGAAGATGCTGTTTCTTTTATGCCATTTCTCTTATTTGTCCTCCATCTTTCCACACTACCCCTAGATCCTTCCTTCATCTCAGAGGACTACCCAGTATGCCTATATTCATGTTATAATTTAAAATCATTGCCTATAAAATAGCATTAGATTATTTATCCTGTTTTCTACCATGAATATGACATAATTTTATTCTTTGCTATAGAAGCCCACCTATTCTTTTGTTAAACAAGTGTTATGTAAAATAAAACAAGAGGAGACATTATTGAGTAGAAAGTCCTCTTGTTCTCTGGTTGTCCTCAGAGTATCCTGCTTCTCCTTAAGGACTGTTTTTAATGACAGGTCCGTCCATATCTTCATTTTGTTTGTGGTACTTGGCGTATCACTGGTACTTGATTATGAAATTAAATTTGGAATTAAAATCACTCATTTGTTATCAACCAGAATTTAAATTATTCAGAACTGGTTAGATTCATGCTACTTTTGGCCAAAAGATGTTTTATTATTCCAAGCCCTGTTATAATGGGAGCCTTTTGAAATATTTTAAGATAGAGAAATTTGAATTTATATTGTACGTTTAAGGTTTCTGGGCAATTCGACTCTATTTTGTATTTCCTTCTTCTGAGGTTTCCCTTTAGAGATAGATACTGAAAGTTCATCTCACAGATATTTATTGACTATCTGTTCATAGAGCTAGACATACATAAATGAATAAAATAGACAAAACAAAAACTCCCTTCTATAAGAAATTTACATTCTATTAGCAGAAGCACATAACAAGCAGAATAAGTAAGTGAAAGATATAGTATATGATGATAGCTTCTAAAATAGAGCAGGGAAAGGAGCTAGGGACTGTCAGGAAAGAGCATCACAGTTTTAGACTGGGATGGCTAAGGGAACCCTCTCTGTGAAGGTTACATTTGCATCTCCAAGAGATGAGGGAACAAATGCAAAGTCCCTGCAGGACGAGCATGTCCAGCATGATTTCAGAATGGCTGGGAGGTCCAAGCGGCTATAGTAGAGTAAACAAGAGAGCAAGAGAAGAGGTCAGAGATGAGAGTGAGCCAAGCCATGCAGGAATTGGAGGGCTCTTAATAGAAGAATGATGTAATCTGATTTACACTAGTTTGACTATGAAACACTACTAGAATTAGAATTTTAGGAGGGCAGAAGCAAGAAATTACTTAGGAAGATACTGGAATAATGTACCTGAAAGACCATGGTGACTTGGGCCAAGGTGATAGTGGCAGATGGTGCAAGAAGTGGCTGGATTCTGCATATTATGTAGGTGGGCCAAAACAATTTGCTGCAGAATCATATATAGGTATGAGAAAAAGAAGTTAAGCATGGCTCCAAGGTATTTGATCTGAACAGCTGAAAACTGGAGTTGCCATTTACATACCATAAAGGACTTGGAACAGTCTGAGTGTTCCTGCTGCGGTCATTTACCAGCACTAAGAAGGGGATTCCTCATCCCCTTGCTGCAATAGCCTCCAGGTGTACCGAGTCAAAGGTTCATGGCAATTCAGGCACGGTTCATCTTTTGATAGATTTCTGTATGGAGATTCTCACTGCTTGCCTGGACAGCAGGTGCCTAGAACATGCCATTGGTATGTCTGTTCATTTGTAAGTTGTGCATTAGTAACTGGTGATGACAGTATTATTCCCTCTTGTTCTAACAACAAATATAGCCTTAGAAATAATTGATTTCCTTTAGAAGGAGAATTGAATGTTCTAGAATCTAAACCATTAGATACCTTTGTTAGGTCACATACCAGGGCTGGAGTGGTGGCTCAGCGGTTACTGCGCTTGCTTGGCATGCACGAGTACGCAGGTTCAAAGCCCAGCACCCACATACACAACAAAGTGTCCAAGCATTGAAAACCACATGAAAAACTAAATGAAGCTGTTTTTCTCATTCTTTTTTTTTTTTTAAGAGAGAAGGACAGTGAGAGAGAGAAAAAGACAGAATCAATTTTTATTGAGTTTTTCACGTGGCTTTCGTCGCTCCGACACTTAGCTGTGTACGTGGTGCTGGGGTTTGAAACAGTGTACTCGCGCATGCCAGGCAAGCACTGTAACCGCTGAGCTACCACTCCAGCCCCAGTTTCTCTCATTCTTTCTCTCTCTTCCCCCGCTTCTCTCTCACTGCCCCTCTCACTTAAAAAAAAAAAAAATCACATACCAATGGGCTGGAAGTGTGGTTTGGTGGGAGAGGACTTGCCTAACATGCTCAAGGACCTGGGTCCAATCCCTAGTACAGGGGAAAAAATTAAAATTAAAAAAAAATTCCAAAAGCTTTAAAGTGCAAGTACTTTCCCAAAAAATGTATAAGCCTGATATATAATATAATTAAGGTAGTTTTTAGTTTCATATTAGGATGACCTTTTCATTTTGATGTCCACTATACCTAAGGGCTCAATAAATATTTTTAATGAATATGACAATAATATACTTAACACCAAGTTCCCAGTGCTCAATATTGTGGTGTTTGAAATATTGCCAGTATGTTCCTTTCTATAATTATTATGTAGGAATTGCTATTATGGATATAATTCTTGGGTAACATTTTTTTTCACTCCACCTCCCCACTACTAGTGCTTTTAATAGAATTAGCTGGAAAATATTATTAGTTTTCTGCCTCTGAGAAAGTAAACTTCTCAGAAGCATTGAGTATTTTAGAATGTCATATTACACTTCATATTTTTTCCTTAAAGGCGAATTAAAAACAGCATTAAGAATGCTAAAGCAAGTTACAATTTTTTCTTTCTTAGCTTAAAGATTTAACTTGTCATTGCTATTATTCATTTGGTTGGTTTTACCCCCTGTTTTACACAGTTATTTGCTTTCTTTCTTGCTGGTGTTATAGAGAGAAGGCCAAGTAGAAGCAGGAATCATGACAGCCACAACATGGTTGAAAGAGGGACCACCAGTCCAGAAACTAGAAATGGTAAGTAATGTTTGAGTCTCTAGCCCACAACACCTAGAAAACATGTACTGTGACAATTTTAAATTTCTTTTCCTTTTTCTTTCATTTTTCTTCACGTAGAAAAAAATTTAAATATCAAGGGTACAGAGTCAGTAAAATTAATAATTTAGGCTGGTTTAATATTATATCTTAAGAACAAATTCAGGGGCAATCATCAGAAATTTGCATCTAAACTGGAATTTTAACCAGCCAAACTAAATACAAAATTAAATGCCTTGTCTAGTGGTACTCAACCTAGCCCAAATAAATAATTTTTAGTAAATAGCCAATAAAATGGAAAATAGCCATTAATGTATGCTTAAGATTTTTAAATCCAGAGACTGGAGCAGTGGCTCAGCAGTTAAGGTGCTTGCCCCCCATATGTAAGTATGTGGGTTCAAACCCCAGCACCACATACACAAAAATGTATCTGAATGATGAAAGCCACATGAAAAACTAAGTAAAGTTGATTCTGTCTCTCTCTTACTGTCCCGCTCTCTTTATAAAAAAAAAGAATATTAAATCCAAATATCAAAATCATTCTTTAATTCAGAGCATATTTTATTTGATCTCAATCCTTGATCTTGCAATTTTGTTAATAGTGTCTCATCTCACATAACACAATAAATCTGTATTTTTCATCATAAGGCTTTTTTGGAAGTTACAAAGTGTATGTGGAAGGTTGTCATGTTATTGTTGCTAATGTATTCTTGTTTGTTTTTACAGATTTAACCATACACTTTATCAGTCCAGTGATCTACTTTTACCTAAATTATCTGCCCAAATTTAATTCTCTTCCAGTGAATTTAGTGTGAATACTTCATAAATTTAAAGATTTAAAGAAATATATGCATATCAAGTGTTAGCAGTATCACTGGATAATGCTCCCCAATTCACTTACTAAGAAAGTTGCTGTTTTAGGAGACTAAAGGATATATTTAATTTGGATTAATATGGGAAAAACTAAATATCATATTTAAATTTGTTGCAAATTTTACTCCAAAATTTTCATAATTTCAGTGATCCTACTGGACTTAATCTTATTTTAATCAACTTGAACCATTTTGCAGGTGTGAATTCTTTAACAGTAATTTTTCTTCTTAAAGCATGATTGGAAGTAATTGCTGAACCTCAGTAAACCCCAATAACTTTTTTTTTTTAAGAGAGAAGGACAGTGAGAGAGAATCAATTTTTATTGGGTTTTTCGCATGGCTTTCATTGCTGTGACATTTAGTTGTGTATGTGGGTGCTGGGATTTGAACCCGTATACTTGTGCATGCTGGGCAAGCACCGTAACCACCAACCCATCACTCTAGCCCCAACCCCAATAACTTTTAAGCAAAGAGTTGTGTCCTTTTTACTTTTGAGGCCAGAACTGTGGGTCCCCGCATGTTAGAAGCTGACCACCCAACTCTGTTTTCCGTAAGATTTGTTCATATGGTACACTAGTTTAAACTTTTATTTATTTTAGAAAGTTGAATAACTTGAAAAGACTGTACCCGATCATAATAGTAAATCCTTTATATTTGTTTATTAAATGTTATACTTTTAGAAAATAGTAACTTAAGGGAGGGTAATTGGGGGGCACTCCTGGGGATAATTGCAATATCCAGAATATATACACATTTTATACACATTTTATATTACTTTGTTAAAATCTTGTAAGGTTGTTCAAAAATAAAAAATTTAAAAAAAAAATAAAACAACACAATTCTTATAGCAAAAAAAAAAAAAAAAATAGTAACTTGAGTGCTTGTACCAAAATTATCTGTCCAAAGCTAATTACCTTCCAGTGTGATAGCTTGTATGTCATTATCTTGATGTTTTCTGAAATTTCTGCCATTTCATATGTAGCCCAGGGAGCCTGACTATCAAAATCCCAGAGGACAAGATCTACCTGCGGAGCCTCTGGCAGAGCAACTGTGTGATCTCAGCAGTGACTGCAGTGATGAGGAATCAGAGAGAGCCTCAAGAACAAAGACTGCTAAAAATAAAGCATCTGATTCCAATGAAGCCCCAGGCTCCTCAGGGCAGCTTACCTTACTCCAGTGTGGTTTCTCTAAACTGTTGGAGGCCAAATGTACAGCGGTTGAGGATAGTGATGGAAATGTTGCATCTGATGGTGAAAGTTCTGATGAGCAGCCCACATGCCTTCCAGCAGAAGGCAAAGATGTTGGTTGTCAGAAAACTCGGGACCCTGTTGGTACTTCAAAACATCAGAAATTAGATATCATCCTAAATCAAAATGAAAAGCATGTTTTTGATAAAAGTGAGAAAATGTTAGAACAGAATGTTTCTTCTGAATCTGATGTTGAAAAAAACTTTGAACATACAACTGGATGTTATCATATTATACAGAATGGCACAGAATCAGAAGACAGTGACATCATCTTTCCCACACAATATACATCTCGGCAGTTCCCTAACAATCGTATAAGGTATAAGCCACCCTTAGATGAATCTGAAGATTCTGAAATAGAAAACGCTATAAAAATAAGAAATAATGGTAACGGTCAAAAGACTGATGACACAAGAAATGGACTAATCTCAAAAAATTTTAATTCTGAGAACAGGACCCTGAAACCTATTCTGAAAAGAAAAGACGCTGGTGACATTAGTGATGAATCTGATGACATTGAAATTTCCCCCAAGTCAAGAGTAAGAAGGCGTAAAAGAAAAAAGGAAAACAAAACACAAATTTACAATTTTCCTAAAACAATGAAGAAAACAAACCAATTGTGTGCAATAACTGAGGATAGTGACTCTCAACTTATTGATGACTTTTCATCCTCAGATGACAGTATGTCTGTCGGCCACTTTAGTCTCTCTAAACAGAGCCATAAAGCAAAAACTATAAAAGACAGAATCAGTTTCTCTTCAAATTTACCTAGCCATGATAAGAAAATTAGCACTTTCATACCAAGAAAACCAATGAAATTTTCGAATGAGAGAGTTGCCAGTCAAGAGCAGATGTATGAATCAATGGATAAAATTTTAGGTAACTACATTCTGAAATTTTTTTCTTTAAATAATTGTTTTGTGTAATCAAACAGTTCTATAAGAGATTATTGAGTTAGCTTATAGAATTGATCTAAAATAAGATGCTACATTAAAGCACAAATAAGGAAGCAGGTGGGTGGCAGGATAAAGGGAAGACGACCTAAATGAAAATAGAGAGCTTTGTCATCTACCCTAGTCCCCTCTCCATGTACCCCATCCTAATCACAGCCTTTCTGCCCCATAAATACCAATTATTCTGACTTCAATAGTAATTATTTATTTATATTCTTAACAAATTATCTGTTGCAGACCCTGGATCATCTGTAGTTTTCCTGCATCCTCATTTTGCTGATTGTATATTCTCAATGCAGTTGGACATGTTCCTCTGTCCTCTGTATCACCTGCAATAAGCAGCTGGCTCCCAAGACTGCGTCAGACTCAGGTTCATTGCCTTCAGCAAGAATTAGAGTTAATGTTTGGCAGGATGATTTGAAGGCACAGAATATTGCTCTTCTCTCTCTCTCTTATTAGCAGCCCTTTATTCTTAATGTCTGTGCCTATTTATTTATTCAGCATAGCGAAATGATGCTTTCTGCTTTTCTCATTTCTGTTTTTATTAGTTAGAATGCTTTTTATAAAGATATACTGCCCCTCATCTACTATTGGCTTACCTAATGGTATAGTTCGTATAAGAAAGGCAAGAAAAATGCTTAATTCCTTTATTTACCAGTGTTCAATATAATAATTTGCTTCTTTATCATCCAGGAGCATCCGTTCTTTTAACATCATTTTAAATTGTTTTAAGCACACTTAATGGGTCTCAATCTATTGCAATTAATATCATGATCAAGGCTCATCTATCACATCTTTGACCAGTGGGAGCATTTTACATGAGCATTTTGATTCCTGAAGTCTTTGGACCTTAGGATAATCATCTTTGAAAACTTCCTTGGTATCTAATTTTACAAGATATCACAGGATCATGTATACATCTTCTTCCTCAGACCTAGAATCAATCATTTCTCCAAGAAACCTTGGATTCTTTTACAGAGTAAGTGTGTTTAAGTCAGCCATCTGATGCTAGGAGTGATTGTTGCTACTACTAGCTTATTGATTTCTGGGCCTTTTCAGTGGTCACTTTGGTTGTATGTATTATGTTTACACACATCATAATATGTGTGTATGCACACAGTTATGTATCCTATATTTATGTGTGTATGTACATGGATCTGTTTCATTTATGTACATACATACTTATGTTTGACAATGATAAAATATCTCATGAACTTTATACTTCCATGTTTATATTGATAGTTATTTTGTGAATATAGAGCTTCTATTTATCTTCTTTATTTTATTTGAATGCTGTTTCTTCAGGGAATGATTTAATTGTAATGTCTCATAAATGCACATTTGTTTTAACCCATACTACGCAACAGGCAAAGAATAAAATTGCAATACCACCACAGTATGATCGCTGGAAGCATTCTTGGTTGGTTTTTTGTTTTATTTGGTTTGGCTTTTGGATTTTCAGGATATAGGAATCTTTTTACCCACATTTTTATGGGTACATTATAGTTGTACGTAAATGGTGGGATTTGTTATTACGTACTCATGCATGCACGCGTTTCTTCCCATGTTGGAAGGTATACACTACGTGTTGACCTGGCGTTATATACTCTCCTCCTTCAGCTTCACTTATTCTCAGTTTATGGTTGAATAAATTTGACATCCCCATCAGTCCTGTGTTAGTGTTTCTCCAGTGATTGGGTTGTCTGGAGCTTGCTTTCTGGGAAGTATTCATAATGCTTTTTCCTGAGGTTCTTGTGATAATAGTCTGTGCCCTTATTCCTGAAAGCCAGTTTGCCCACATTGGAGTGTTTTAAACGTGAGCTTCACTTCTTCTGGCACAGAATGTTTTGTCACATGTTGTTGTTTTTTTTTCTTCGTCTTTCCCTAGCTGCCCAGGGTTTTGGGGGTTTTGTTTGTTCTTCTGTTCTATCGTGCAGTGATTTTCACAGATTGTGCCTTGGTGCTGTTTTTCTGGGTGACTGTCCTGTGCGCACTGTGGCTTGCGCTCTGTTTTTATTTCAGGACAGCTTTCTTGTCCCAGTGTTGCTGTTACTTGTTCTGTTTGTTTGCTTTGGCTTTCTTCTGTAAGGCCTCCTATTATTCAAATCTTCAATCTTCTTTGCTCGCCTTCAAAATTTGTCTCAGTCTCAAATCCCTTTTATCTTTTTTCTTCATCATTTTGCTTTTTAAATAAAAATGTTGTTCTGTTTCTCTTAAGCCATTACCTGTTGTGTTTTTTTCTTACATATCTTCTAGTTTAGTCTTCAGTTCCGAAATATTTCTTTTATTATTGAAATGTTTTTTAAAATATCTAATTCTGTTTTTTTTAAGAGAGAGAGAGAGAATCAATTTTAGTTATTTTTCCATCTGGCCTTTGTTTCTCTGACACTTAGTTGTGTACGTGGTGCTGGGATTCGAACCCTGGTCCTCGTGCATGCCAGGCAAGCACCATAACTGGTGAGCTGTCACTCCGGCCCCTCTAAGTCTTCTTGAGTTCACTCATTTCTGGGTTATTCTAATTCTGTTTATGTGGTTGAATCATGTATTCTTTCGTGTTCTTCAAGTCCCTTACCTCATTTTGAAATTGGTCATAGCTTTAATCTGTGTTATGAGATGTTTATGGGATGTTTCCATGGTAGGAATATTATTCCATTCATTCTCCTTTTTCCCACTAATTTTTGAGATTTGACTCTGATACTATTCTCTTGTTCATTTGTATATGAAATTATTTCCCCTGCTTAGTTTCATTCCTCTATCCTGCTATCTTGATTCCTTCCCTTCAGTTTCTCCTCTTCCATTCTGGCCTGGGAAGGGGCCTTAGAGGGTCTGTTTGGCAGGTTTCTGGAGGATAGTGACTTCAGTCCCCTCAGATCTTCTTATTACGAGCCACTGGAACCTCCTCACTGCTGGCCAGTAGAACCTTCCCAGACTCAGCTGCAGACCTCAAGTTGACCTTTCCAGCAAATACCATTTGGAACCCTGGAGTCAACTGTTCTTAGATCTGTCAAATGCCACCTATTGCTTCCTTCTTTCACACAGACCTTGATGCTGTTGGTGGATTGTTTCTGCCTGCTTGTATTTTAGGGTCTTGGGGAAATCTTGTCATCTAGGGTTATTATGATGTTGTCCATAGACTTTAGGTTATGCTCACAATATGCCTATTTTCATGTGGGAATTTAGGGATTAAAAGTCTTTCCCTGCCGCTAGCCTCTGCCCAGAATCTATTTAGTGGTTTTAAGAATTATCATCACTTTCATGAGCATCTGACCTATCCCCCTGCAAAAAAAAGAAAAAAACCACCAAGATGATATGAAAGCAGTAATATTTTGCTATAGAAACCTTAATTGTTTGATTTATTTAGACATTAGGCTTTCTTTTATGACTAATAGACTCACTCATTAAAGGATCATTATGATATATATTTTGGTACTACTGTAACCAAATTATGCTTAGGTTTGTGTGCTGTAGTTAGGTTTTAGGTTTGAGGAATTTCGATTTTTTTAACTATGGATAAGTTGTCAGTAGTTAGTACAGAAAAAATGCTGTTTGAATAAATGCATAAAATGTGCCATCAAATTTAAGAAAAATCTGAGTGAATTTTCTACCAGATGAGTAGTTTTCAAACTACCATACATACTACCTGGTGTTTTTAAATGTAAAGGAAATGTTTTCCTATTGTTCTTAATTATATTATGTAACAGTGTCTTGTGTTTGCATGATTGGCAATTTCTGGTTGAGAGAGGTTCAGGGCTGAAACAGCACAAGTGTTGGACGTTGGAATTGAGGTTCATTGCCAGAGCTGCTTGAGGGAGCTTTTATGAGCCTCAGTTCTAGCTTTCTCTTTTATGACCACAATTTAAAAGTAAATTATAGGTACCTTGAAGCAAAGCAATAAAAAATGTAGCCATTTGTTAAACCTCTTTCAGATAAAAGCTATGAGGGTTTTTTTTGTTTTGTTTTTTCCTAAAAAGCTCCCATCTTGACATTCTCTGGGCATGTGTACAAAAAAGACAAAATACAAGCAATAAAACTGAGCAAAGCCAACCAAACCAAACTCCTGATCATAAACCCCGTGCTCCCGTTCTATCCCAGTCATCAAGTACATCTTTAAAGAAATAGATAAGGCCAGCACTGGCCCTTCAATTACTAAACAACTTTTTGAAATAATAAAGAAGGCAAATTCATAGAGGACCCTTGACCATGACTTTCTTATGGTTAAAACCCCCTTTTCAGATTTAAATTTTAAAATTGTTACCTAATCTCAACAGTTCTCAAATTGTTTAGTGGGGGGAGATCATTTTCAAGATAACCTAGACCAACACATGTGAACTCAAAATATTTTGTTTTGTTTTTTAAGAATATTACAATGCTAATGTAATTGCATGATTATCTTTCTGGAGATTTAAAAATTCACCAAGTATAACCTATTTTGGTGTAATGCTGATGATTTTTAAAGTGTGCACAGACCAATATCACTTCATAATGATAAATCATCTAATGAACATCAATTACCTCCTAGGTGGTGTTCAGGAAGTGGCTTACATTCACTCAAACCAGCATGTAATTGGATCGAGCAAAGCTGAAAATCATATGAGCCGGTGGGCAGCACGAGATGTGTTTGAGTTAAAGCAGTTTTCCCAGCTTCCTGCTAACATACCTGTTTGCAGTTCCAAGGTAAGGTGTATATGGGGTATGCCATTTACCCTATTCAGTTTTTTTCTCATTTTTCACAGAAATTGCTCAACAAGATCTTCTGACTTCTTTTGATGGAGCTCTTCCTCTCCATCAAAAGTGCCTCTGAAACTCTAAGTGACATACCAGTAAGTATAAAAAACAAAACACCATTTAGAGAACTGGAGACACAAAAGATATTTTTGGATTAAATGACAGATCTTGAACTAAAAATGTTTAATAATATTGAGTTGCTTGTTAGTTTTCCTAAAGCAAACAAATAAATCTTCCTGTCTCCCCAGAATGCAAAAGATTCTGAGGGGATCATGCAGTTAAACTAGAACCCAAACCGACTGTATTGATGTGGAAAAAGGAAAGTGAGTGTATGATTAGATTTCCTCAAAAATCTTTCACCTAAAATGAAGATACACAAAAAGCTAACTGCATATGGAATTGCTGTGTTCAGCAAAAGGATTTTCATAATGTTAAAAGTAATAAATACTTCCTACGGGCTCTTCCCACTTAAGAAGTTGTTGTGTGGAAATAAAGAATTAATGAGACATTTTTGTTTAAACTGTGTCACTTTTATCAAAGATTTTAAAATTATCTTTTCTTTGGCATATTAGTATTTATTAATTTTTGACAGCTAAATGAGGCATAATTTTATTATCACTGTATGGGTGACAGTAAAGAATAGATACAGTATATAAAAAATATTTTATATTAACTTAGTATTACTTTTAAGACTAAAGCAGAGGAATAGCCCGCTGAAATTTCAAGCTGTGTTCTTTTATTTGTACCACACCTGGCTCAATAAACGATTTAAATTGTCTTAACAATAAAACCAAAGTATAAAGTGAAATTCAAGACCAGGGAAAACATAAGCTAAACTGAAAGTTCAGAACTGGGGGAAAGTTGAGATACAGATATATAGGACATAATATTCTACCCAGATATTTTATTAACATGACGAATTTGAGTTTTCCGATAGACAAAACAAAGGAAGCAAATTTCCTCTTTAGTGATTTCTCAGTTGGAAATGAGTGTGGGCAGTTTGGGTGGTCATGGTAACTATGGGGCCACCTGGCACCAGTGTCAGGAGGCCAGGGATACTAGTTGCTGTCTTAGGCGGGGTGGGCTGTGGGGTGTGGAACAATCCCACATGCAGAGAACTGGGCTGCCCCAAATACCGTTACACCCTGCTGAGAAACACTGAGTTCATCCTTGTCCCTAAGAGTGAGGGTGCAATTTTTGTAGCAAGAGCAATGCTTTTCCTAGCACTTAATTTGAAGGAAACTTGTCAATTGGGATTTTAAACGGGAACCACTAAAGGGTCTTGGGAAGAGTTAGTTATCTTATGATAGCTTTAGAGTAAATACAATAATGGACTTGGAAAGTTTGTGCCTTTTAGCATATTTCAAAGTAATACAAAGGCCCATTGCCAGAATACAGCTTATGAAAGAATTCATGACTCAAATGGATTGCTTGATATTCTCATTTGATCTAGGAATATGCCATCTCTCGACCAACACTGTAGACAGCATTTCTACAATTTGACTACTTTGTAGGCACCATCTATAAAGGGCCAAAATGAATTAGGTTCTATAGAAATTTACTTTATTAAGACATAGAGCAGAGTCTTCAAATAGTGTTTACTTTTTATTAGGGTGTGTGTGTTTTTTTAAACCATGCCCTTTCCCAAACAAATTTTAATGTGAAAAGTTAGATAATTTGGTAATCCCTGTAGTAAATGTTAATGAAGTAATTTTACTGGATATTGGTCATTAGCTTATCTAAATATTTCTCAGAGAAAAGATTTATAGGCATGCCAGAAATGAACCCAAGTTGCAGACCATAGATGTAGAAACAATGAACAGTTCTTTTGTAATCTCCTTAGTGAAACAGTAAAAACAGAAATACACATAGCCTCTAACCCCTTTCAGTCCCAACATTTTTGAGGTGGACAGAGAAGTCTCAGCAGAAATCTTGCCTCCTCACCGTGATCTGCAGCGTGAGGGATATCTATTATGAGGAAATAAGTTGGCATATCTATTCATGGGGCTTAGAGCCTACCCTCCAAGGCCATATACTCCCCAATCACACATACACCAACTTAGTAAATTTTTTTCAGGGAATATGAAAAAATGTGTTGTCTAATAGCTAAATCATGGTGGATGTGAAATACTCAGGGAAGTTTTAAAGGCACTAAGTAAGAGGTTCAGCCTGCTGCTAGCAGACCAAGAACAGTCTGGATAAACCCTCATTTCAGTGACTGACTTCCATTCCAACATTTCAGTCATCTCATAGAATTTCTGAGAAAGATGGTGTTCACAGTCACTGATTTCATCATAGCTGGACAATATTATTTCAATACCTTTGGGCGGGGCGGGGAGGGGGGTGAATCCCAAAGCACATCACTGTCTCTGGGTAGAGATATTTATGTTGCTCGTTGAAGGGTTTTGCAGCTTGTAATCTGAAGACGATGGTAATAGTGAAGCTGAAGTTTTGAAAAATTTTAAAAATAGTTATGGGGAAGAAAATGTCATAAAGGAGAAAGGAAATCAAGCAGGAATAAAAGAGATTCAGTCATAATGTTAGCAAACACCTGCAAACCTCTCACTTCTAAAGTCTCCAAAGAACCACAGACCTCCCACCATACTATCTTTCATCTAGGGCTCAAATCCAGAATCTTTTTGATTACTGAGAATTCTTCTGAGTACTTCATGTCTGTCATCAAAGTTTTATTAAAGAACTTTACCTGAGTTTGAAAAGATGGTGCATCCGCGCACGCACATGTACATATTTCTATCTATAGCCAGACGCAGAGGTGTTGCCTTACTTTCTGAGAAAACAAATCCAATTCTGTGTATTTCGATGAAGCCAACAGATGAATAGCAGGCCACATGTGCTAGTATTTCACTTGCTAAGGACTGCTGTAGTTGGGTCTGAGTTAGAGCCTTTCTCTAAATTGCAAAGGAATGTGTACACCAGGTGGACAATTGCTTCAGAAAAGTCCTAGCCTCCACAATACTAGATGAACCCTACGGGCTTCCAGAGTTCTCAGTATTTTCAAAGTAATTATTGATAACCAAAATGTAAAAACTATTAACCTACTTTTCAAAATATATATACTTCCCTATATAGTTAGGGAAGACCTGAAATATATTAACTTTTCCATGTTTCCTTTAGTTTCCTACAATTTATGCTTTTGTGATTTAATTTCTACTTGTAGAATATTTTATAGGTGTCCTAAATAAATTAAAACCTATATCTCCTAAAATAAATGTCTAATTATACCTTTGTTATTTGATAGTGCAGACTATGCAAAATAATGTGCAAAATTTTAAAATACAGTATGCCGTAAATCATACGTGAGTTTTTTTAAGTCCTTTCTGAGTCTGTTATTATCGTTATTATCTGAAAACACTCTTTTAAAATACATGGTGTCTGAAGGGAAACCTGTGCTCTTAGCTTAAAGCACAGAGCAGAAAGAACTGTTTTGAGCATTTCAGGGAATTGATAATACTTTCATTAGAGTTAATTTGTTCTTTTAATGTACGGAAGTATGTCACAAAACTTCACTATACCTGTTTGTGATGTGGTGCCTCCTTTTTTCAGTCAACTGCATGTTTTCAACTTAAGTTTACTTAAAGTTTTCTGAAAAGAAATGTACAAAGACAGCATTCAATTACGGATTAATCACTATGGCAACTGAGATGTGGTGACTGAAGGGGGAGGATGTATTCTGCCCTCAGTTTCCTGCCAGCTGTCATAGTCAACCTCTGCTGCCTGAATCCAAGCCAAAATATAGACTGTGACCAACTCCAAGAAACTATATCTGTATTTTTATAAATTGGTACAAGTATCAGACTATAAAAGAAGACTTAATCCCCTGAATTGGATGACAGACACTTGGCACTCTTGCCAGTGTTTGACAGAGAAATAACGGGTGGCTTTGTAGTAAAACCTGGATTAATAGCAAACCCTTCTTTATGTTATTGCAGTGTGGTGTAAATGAGAGAATAAGCGAGCTGTCCGTCTGGGGTGGAGGCGGCATGGGGGGAGTGCTTTTTTTATAACCAGTGCAGGTTTAAGCACTGTTCAGAATACTGTAAATACAAAATGTTGTGTTAGTAAGAACTTCTCTTTCTTGTATTTGTATTAGATTGGCATTTTGTAGATTACTTGAAGCAAGGATTTCTATGAGCTATGGTGGATTTGATTACAGTATGTTTATATAGCTTTTGGAGTCAGCAAGGAGGGGATGGACTGTTTACAATGCACAGACTTTGGGGAGATAGAGCATTCCATTATCCTGGTTTTCAGGATAATGAATGGCATGATGGTTTAAAGTAAGTGTTCTTAAATGACTGGTTTATGAAATAGTCCAGTGAGGAAGATTTATGGCTGTAGCATGTGACAGAATTAAATTCTTACTGGGTGGGATTTCTCATGGTCTTATCTTACTTTCTCTAGCTAGATATTACTTTCCTGGTCTTTGTATCAGAAAGTTATTCTTCCAAGTAATTTTAGTAGAAATTAATAGTTTTAAGATTGTTCTATGTATATGCATGAAATTATATGACTAGTATTGGTATGAAAAAGGATTCTATGTTTCTACCCCTTGAACTAGGATGGCTCAGAGATGGTGTTCTGTTTCAGAAACATGGTGTTTCAGTTAAGTGAAGAATAGCTGTTAACCAGCCAGGGGAAGGAGAATCCAGTGTTGCCCATAACCCTGTACCTGTTCCCTTCCTAGCTGGAGGCAGGGAGAAGCTGGGCCAGCCTTCCTCACAGGACCTATGAACTGCTGTCACTGATAAGTTGCTGTATCCAAAGCACATTAAACTCCTTGTGTTATTCAAAATATAATACAAATTTTCATTATTACAGTTATGCTTGGAGCTTATCAGCAGGGATGATAATCCCTATTGTGACAGTCTGTGTACCTGTCAATATTTTTGTAGCTGATTGTACCAATAATAGACTGTTATAGAATGCCTGAAAAGATATCTAGTCTAGTCCTCTAATTTTATTCATGAAAGATCTGCCTTTAACCATGGCTGGCTTCCTGTGAAAAATTCTGTACAAAAATATGTATTGAGGGAATCACAAGCAAATTTAACAGTGCACTAGATTGATAAAAATAATATTTGCTTATTAGAAAGTTGTATGCTTCTAATTCTTCTCCTGGCTGGTTTTTATTCTGATTGAGTATAAGATGGAATGGCTTCTTTGAACAATTCCTCTATTTAGAACAGTGGGAAGATTCTAAATAGCTTACAAAGTGCTGTTTCTTTGGATAGATTAACGATGTAAAAGTTTAGAGATATAAGGCCTCATGGAGCTGTGATCGAGTCCACCTAGTAACTTAAAGAATGCTAAACACTTAGCAACCCTTTTCAAATTGTGCCTTATCCCTCTATGAGAACCGTGGTATCCACTGGACATGGCCACTTAGGAGAATCACCTAGTGCCTTGCTGTCCTCGAGTCCCACCTCTGCATATAGGAATTCTGAATATCTCAGAGATGAGTCCAGCAGCATTTTGAAGTTAGGAAACAGAGTTGCAGAATCTGAAGGATTCTTGGAGATTATTTAACCTAAGGATCTCATTTTACTTTTTTTAAAAAATGAGAGATTAAAAGCCTCCCCAGGGCCCAGAGCTTGGCAGTGGCAACCCTTGTCATCTTTTGCACCTTCTCTTCCCTTGCACTTTTCCCTCACTTCCCTGGGGGGAAGCTGTTTCCAGAGATGACCGCCAAGTGGGTCAGCCACCTGTGTGGGGAAGTCCTGCCCTGAACATGAGTACACTGGGGGTCTGGATAGAATGAAAAGGCAAAAGAAGTGGTGGGGGTGGGGCTCTTGACACACTCACTTGACCCTTTTTGAGTTGGTGCATTTTTTGCTGCTGTTGTCATCTGTGTGTTATCAGATTTCAGATTCTTGATCCTTTGAACACAGATTCATACTAGCAGCTCTCCAGGGGGCTTCCAGGCCTTCAGCCTTGCACTATGGTCGCATCATTGATTCCTCTTATTCTGAAATTTCCAGCTTCTTGGACTGAGCAGCTTCTGGTTTGCCTGGCTCTCCAGTCTACAAAAGGCCAGCATGGGATTCTTCAGCCTCTGATTGTATGAGCCAATCTAATAAACCCCTCCTATAAAGATAGGTAGATAGAAATTCTATTGGTTTCATTCCTCTGGGGAACCCTAATACACTGTGCTTTTTCTTTACCAGGAATAACTTCATTTTTGCATTTATGATCCTTCAAATCTCCAAATCCCTCTGCCTTTCATGATATGTCATCTCTTTCAAATATGTCATCTTTCAAATATGTCATCTCTTCTTCAAAGTCTTCCCCAGTTCCTCCTTTGGCTGGAATTAAGCTGCTTTGTCCAGTAGTACTTTATAAGACTTGTTCTTATTCTAAAGTATGACTTCCAAATTGTTATTATTATAGTTATATAAGTACATATCTTCTTTTCTAATCCTGAGCTTTGAAATAGTA